>JAOQMS010042824.1:0-12954 GCA_027563885.1 Erythroxylum longipes
CAGATATCTCAAACTCTTATGATCTGTGTATATCTGGAAAGTCTCTCTATACAAATAATGTCTCTAAATCTTTAGAGTAAAGACAACTACATCTAGCTCTAAATCATTATCGGATAATTGATCTCGTGAGACCTTAATTGTCTCGACTCATAGGTGATCACCTTGCCATACTGCATCAATACACATCCCAATCATTGATGCGACTCATCATTGTACGCCACATATCCTCCAGTCTTCAATAGAATAGTCAACACCGGTACAGTAGTCAACTGATGTTTCAGCTCCTCAAAGCTTTTCTAACACTCCTCATTTCATCTGAACACTATATTCTTCCTCAGAAGCTTTGTCAGAGGGGCTGAGATCAGAGAAAACCCCTCGATAAACCTCTGGTGATATCCAGCCAATCCTAGCAAGCTTCAGATTTTAGACATATATCTCGAAGCTTCCCAATTCATCACTGCCTCAATCTTCTTTGGATCCACCTGTATGCCATCTCCAGTCACTATATATCCCAGAAACACAACCTGATCTAGCCAAAATTCACACTTACTGAATTTGACATATAACTGCTTTTCCCTTATAATTTGTAAAATGACTCTTAGATGCTCAGCATACTCCTTTATGCTCTTCAAATACACCAAGATATCATCAATGAACACAATCAAAAATCGATCTAGGTAGGATTGAAACACCTTATTCATCAAGGCCATAAAAGCTACCAGGGTATTAGTTAGCCCGAACGACATCACTAGAAACTTATAGTGCCCATACCTGAACCTAAATGCACTCTTAGGTACATCAGCCTCTCCTATGTTCGACTGATAGTACCCTAACCTTAAGTCCAATTTAGTAAATACTTGATCTCCCTGCAACTGATCAAGCAAATCATCAATTCTAGGCAATAGGTACTTGTTCTTCACTGTCACCCGATTCAGCTGCCTATAATCGACGCATAACCTCAAAGTCCCATCTTTCTTCTTCACAAATAGCACTGGAGCTCCCCAAGGTGAAACACTGGGTCTAATAAAACCCTTTTCCAGCAACTCTTGTAACTGATCTTTCAACTCCTTCAGTTCCACAGGTGCCATCCTATATGGAGGAATAGATACAGGAGTAGCACCTAGAACTAGATCAATTGTGAACTTCATTTCCCAATCTGGTGGTAAACCAGGTAGCTCATCAGGAAACACATCTAGGAATTCCCTAACCATAGGAATGTCCTGTATACTCTGTTATGCTCTAGTATCAATGATGTAGGCCAGATAGGCCTCACATCCTCCCTGCATCAATCTCAGTGCATTTATGAAAGATATCATCCTGGTTGGCATCGCTTGACTAACTCCTCTGAATACTGCTCTCGGCTAACCAGGAGTTCTAGTACTACCTCCTTGGTGTAGCAGTTCATGATGGCCCTATGAGTGGTGAGCCAATCCATGCCTAGGATAATGCCTATCTCTCTCAACTGTAATATAATCAAGTCTGCCTCCAACTCTGCTTGATCTATCCTAATCAAGCACCCCTTATAGACTTCTCCTATGACAGTAGAACTACCTAGAGGTGTACTCACCTCTATCCCATACTGTAACATCTCCCTAGTACAATGCAGCCTACATGCTAGATGCGGTGCGATGAAGGAGTGTATGGATCCTGGATCTAATAGTGCAAATGCCTTAAAGTCATAAATAAGAAGTGCACCTGCCACAACATCTGGTGAGTCTTGAGCCTCCTGCTTGATTATAGCATAGACCCTGGCCTGGGACTGCGGTCGGCTACCCCGCTTCTTAGTCCTCATGGAAGAAGTTCTAGAGCCCACTCTGCCTCTACCTCGGCCTCTCTATCTAGATCCACTACCTCCGCTCTACTGGACCGTAGCAACACTCCCGAATCGCCCACTCATACCAGACTGAGCTCCCAAAGTAGCAGGACAATCCCTGATCTGGTGGTCAAAGGATCCATACTTGAGGCAAGCTCCAGTTACCCTCCAACACTCACCACCATGCCTCCTCTCACAATGCTCACATACTAGAAACTGATTATGTACTGCACCCCTTCCACTGCCAGTCTGTGAAGATCTACCCCTCTGCCCAAATGCTGACTGCCTAGATCCACCTGGTGGTCTGAATGCTCTGTTCTGGCGCTTATTGAATCTTTTTCCAGAACTGCCTTGACTCTCACTAGGCCTCTTCCCTCTAGACCCTTGCCCAGTCTCTGCTTGTCTCTCTCTTAGTAGCTTCTCAATTCTAATTGAAGTAGCTCTCAACTCGATGAAAGTACCCAAATTTGAAAGCGCCAACCTTGTTTTGATCTCCATCTTGAGTCCATCCTCAAACCTCCTACATTTGTCTTATTCTGTAGGGATTAGAGCAGTAGCATAACCCATCAACTCATTAAACCGGATCTCATATTCAGCCACTACATCCTACCCTATTTCAATTCTAAGAACTCCTTCATCTTCATGTCCAAATAGATCTTGGGCATGTAATTATCTTTAAAGACCCTCAGAAAGTCTTCCCACTTCAATTGGCAAGGTCTGGTGGTACTACCTGGGATAGTCCTCCACCACTGGGAAGCTGGGACCTACAATAAGGACACTGCGTAGTCGAACCTCTCATTCGGCTCGTAGTCCATCTAATCAAAATTTCCATCCTTTCCAACCACCCCTCGACCTCAGCAGGGTTTGTGCTACCATAGAAATCTACAGCCCCTTGCTTCCGCAGCCTATCATACCTCTTCTCCCTTCTCTCGAGAAATTTAAGAGGCATTACCTCCGGTTGAGGTACAAAGGACTCTAATATTGGCTTCTACCGATCCTTAGTTCGTTGGTTGACCAATTTGATCACCT
This sequence comes from Erythroxylum longipes, assembly GCA_027563885.1. Taxonomy (NCBI): domain Eukaryota; kingdom Viridiplantae; phylum Streptophyta; class Magnoliopsida; order Malpighiales; family Erythroxylaceae; genus Erythroxylum; species Erythroxylum longipes. The sequence goes on from JAOQMS010042824.1 coordinate 2,843, forward strand.
AGAGCGGATGACCTATAACAAACAATTATTTCAATCATTTTCTGTACTTCTCATGATATTTCATGCTTAACATTTCTATATGTCCTAACAGAAGCCAGCCATGCTCTGATACCACATAAATGTAGTGCCCCTTTACTATAGGGTACATACCGGGACACCCGGAGGTCATTTTGGTATATATCATACGATAAGGGCGGGCTAATATCGATCACTAGAATCACTTCACATAGCATCATATCATTATTCACTTATAAAGCATCATAAGAAAATCACAATATTTTAAAACCAAATTTTTTCCTCATTACCTTTAAACACTTACTATATGTACATCATCAAAACCTAGTACAAAAGTACTACATGAAAGAGGAAAATATACGAAGTCTATCTAATCTATCTAAAAATCTCAGTTGAGAGATCTTTGAGCCATGACTTCTCTTGCCAAATCACAATCTACACGACAGGTAGAGCCTCTCAGTAGCTAGAGTCATCTCTCGGTCCTGAAAAGACAACGTTGCAATTTCGATGAGTTTTGAGAACTCAGTGAGGTAACCATAATTGATGGTTCACTCAATTCATGCAACCCATCATTTCACATAACAAATATTTCACAAAATTGCACTTTACATCAGTATCACATTTTCACTTAAGCATAGGAAAATTTTTGCATTTTAATCAATCAAACATACTTATAAAAATGCATATGGAATGCTTATGAGACACTTTTCTAATTGTTACGTTGTTATGACCGAGTGCCTGAACTGTCTTGTATCCATTTTAGATACCGAGCTCATTACTAACTGTCCCTTATCTGATGAGGATATAGGGCTCATTATACATAGTGAGCCTTAGGCTCTTAATCATTGCTTGATCTTGAGGTTCTTTGCACACGTTGAGCTTTAAGCTCTGATCGGTGGCTACTCTGGTCACAACTACCATTATCTGATCATGCATTCATGTATGGAATGTATCTCACATTTTCAATCAATCATGTCATAACACATTTAGTTCTTCACATTAACATTCAAGCATCACTGCAATATACATTCCACATTTCACAGTCATCGGACCTTCTGTCCGAAATCAACAATCAAGCCGCATTCATTCAATCATTTCAAAACAGAAATTAAGCACACAAGTAATTAAGTGAGAATGTCTAGGTTACTCACAAGTTGCTATCGAAACTAATTCCTTGAAGTTCCGGCAATATCTGGAAGTTGACGTTCTAGTTGCTCCTCTATATCAAACACCATACACATATATCACAATTTGTACAATCATAAGTGTTTAATAATGCACATGTATGAAATGAAATATGTATAATGCATGTTCATGACAATCCCGAGTATTTATCCATAAATTTCATCACAAAGTCATTCTCATATCAAAACTCATCTAAGTACAATTTATACTTAGGTTACGCCTCACTAAAACCATTAAAATCTCTATTCCTTTCTTATTGACTCACTTCAGATTTTTTTCCAAGTCACACTTTCGAGTCTACTATTCACATTCAATTAGAAAGTTAAACTGATGTAATTTGGTCATATCTTCTTCTAGAAAAATGTTCCTCTATGTCTTATGTTTCTATTGACACTAAAATCACTCAATTTGGTTCAGTAATTTGGAAGATATGCCTCAAATATTTTTGGGCTGTTCATATTCAAAAATAGTGTACTTTGCATACTTCCATCCAAATTAGCTGTCTTAGAGACTCAATCATAATTTCACTTCTCATATGATTTGTAGCCCTATGTCTTTAGTTTACTCCAAACTAAAAATCATTCCAATTGGATAACTACAGATCAAGATATCATCAAAATACCGAAGCATGTTTAAGTTGTACAGGAAAGTTGGACACGACAAACTTTTCCCGAGAGGAAAATTCGTCATAAAATTCTGCAAGTTGGTCACGGCGAACCAACAAGTTGGCCGCGGCAAACTTTCACAGAAGCACAATCAGTGAACAAGTTACTACTATATCTTCCAGATTTTACAACATCCAACCTCTTACACCTAACACATCTTGTACAAAGATTACCTTTTCTACTTCATTTACTCTTCATTCTCAACTTCATTGCAACTCAATAACATTCACAAACAATTCATGATATATATTTGATCATTAACTCAAAATAGAACATGTGCATACATTTACAAAAATCCATTTTTTTGCATTTTTTTCAATCCCATCTTAGGACTCATTCTAACTCTAAATTATCTCTACATTAATTCAAATCATAGATCAACATAAACATAAAAGAAGACATGTACATATCCAGATTTTTTTTCTCATTCACGTAAAACACATATAACACCATCTTAGGATCATATGCCCTCTAACCATCATTATATATGCTTCAATCAACAAATCAAGAAGATTAAAGCTTTTAACTTACTTGTTTACTTCAAGATCAAAAATCACCTAACCCTAGCTTTCCCATGCAACACACATTCATCATCTTCTTGAAGGAGGTAAGGATAAGTTTTCTTGTGGCAATAAGGAAGAAGATAACAAATATGCTAGTATCAAATGAAGGAAAGTGTGATCTTCAAAGTTGAGGTGGTAGAGATTGAAGAAAACAAAAATGATGAAGGAGGAGAGAAGAGAATCACGAAGAGGAAGATGGGAAGAGCCAAAAAAAAACACCAAATGGACTTTTAAATGAAAAGCAACGTGGAAGGCAACAAAAAGGGCTTTAAAAACTTAGTAAACTTAAGACATTATTTGGCAAGTGACATATGTCACTTGCCACATGTCCAATTCTTATAACCTAAATCCAATTTCTATTCTAATTGTCTCCCAATTTTCACCGACACTCGTGAATAAATCCTAAAGTCACTTATCGAAATTTCCATTGCCATTGGACAGTAATTTCTACTACCATTTACTAATAGTTTTGCCATTTGGCAATTTTCTTAATCCAACAATACCCAACAAATTTCCAGAAATTTCTCAAAAAATTTCAAAAATTCTAAATCCACAAATACACTCTCCAAATCAATTTTCAACACATAAAACCACAATTCTCAATAAAAAAATCACATTTAGAAACAATTATACCCGAAATGTCAATGAATGCATGTATAGTCATTTTAATGTGCAAATTTCACTATTCACATGTATGTGCATGTCATATTATGCATGAACATGAAATGCATTTTCTAAGCTCTCATTAATCACTCATATTTACTATTCTAACCTCCCATAGGTAATGGGATGTTATAATTTATCAGCTATGTTTTAAAATTGCTAACCAAAAGTTTATATATCTTCGCAATACAAATTGTCTAAATCTTCTTCATTGGTTGATTTCAACTAGAATATTTGACTATGCACTTTTGTTCCAACATTAGGAGTTGGATCAAACCATTCACACTTAAATATTACATTTTGTTTTATTGGTAATGCAAGGTACTCAATTTCAAGTATCTTAATAATTTTACTATAGTAGTCTATCAATTCTCCCTATATGCAAACCCTACTATTTACTATTGTTATGCTATGGCCATGATATTCTGTATAAAATTTGTATCCATTAAGAAAATACACCGAATACGATTTGACAGTTCATAAATTTCCTTTCGCAAGATCACATATGCGCTTGCTCTTTATTGGATTTTCTTAGGCTTATGTAAAAATCAATTTATCATATTAAATAGTATAATGTCATCTAATTACTTTGATATGATAATTCAACCATTTTAATTATTACAATTGAAAACTTACATATTTCTCGAACCATCGAGGATAGTGTCTTTCAACTTTTTTATTAATATCATCTTGTATTGTTTCAGATATTAGCTTGCATAACCATTCCTCGTATAATCTAAAAGCATTATTATGTATTTTAGTTGTGAACAACAATATTATTAGAAACTCAAATAATCTATTTCAAAATCAACTTAAACTGCACGAAAGGTTGAACCTATTGATAATTCAATAAAATGTAATAATGAGCAGGCACTATTTCTTTTACTGTTAACATTCTTATTTTAGAACATCTATATGTTTATCCTAGATATATGAAAATGGATAAGTTACCATCAACATCGTCCATTTCTCCTCCATTGTTATTATGAGGAACTTTTCTTTTTCTTGTGTCCACATGTGACTTAAAATAATGTGAATAAAATGTACTTGCTTCCTCCACTAAATAAAAATTATATATCGAACCTTCAACTCTAGCCTTGTTTTTGACGTTTTTCTTCAAGTAATGCAAATACCTATATTACAAATAGGGTAATTACAATTCTGTGATTAAAACATGCTATAAGTTTTATTTAAATACTAACTATAATTACCTTATAAACGGATACATCCATCGATATTGAATTAGACAACAAGTTTAGCCTTGTGTGCTAAATGTACGGATAGATGCTTCATACAATCAAATAAGCTTGAAGGTAAAATCCCTTCTAATTTGCACAAGATAATTATAATTTCCCTTTCTAGTTTTTCTATTTCAGCCAACTTTATTTCAGATGATATTAAGCTTTTGAAAAACAAACTTAATTCTTTTATAGCTATCCAAACCTTATTTAGTAGCAATTCCCGAAATGCAATTTGAGTTAGCCTTTGAATAAACACATGACAATCGTGACTTTTCATCCTAAATAATTTGTACTTCCTTATGTCCACACACCTTGGTAAGTTCGGAACATAACCATCAGGAAACTTTAGAATTTTCAACCATTCACACAAAATTTTCTTTTGTTTTTTCAAAGTAACATGCTTTTGAATATTTATTGGTGCGAATATTTTTATCTAACTCATCCCTTCCACAAAAAGTTTCAAATCAGCTTGTGATTTTACATTATCGTTTGTCCTCCCTTCAATATTCATTATGGTGTTGAACAAATTGTCAAAATATTTTTTCAACATGCATCACATCTAGATTATGACATATCAAATTACTTTTTTAATGTGGCAAACCCCAAAAGATACTTCGTTTTCTCCAACTAAAGTTTTTACTGATGCTTTTGTTAACTTCTTTGTCTTCAAGTTGTGTAACTTTCAACAACCTTAATTAATCGTTCTCCTGCAATATCTCTTCACCAGCTTTGTGAGAGAAAGGAGGTGTTTGTACCATCCTATTCTTAATGAACTTTTGTTTATTATGTATAAATGGATGATTTGAAGGAAGAAATTTCTTGTGGTTGTTAAATCAAGATGTTTTTCCTAGTTAGGAAGATAAAACAAATCAGAATCATTGCTATTGTAAGGATAAGCCAATTTGCCTGCTATGCTCCATCTAAACAATATAGTATACGCAGGGAAATCACTAATAGTCTACATCAAAGCTATTCTTGAAAAAAAATTATTTAAGAGACACATCATATGTCCCTATACCAAATTCCCAAAGATGATACAATTCAGATACCAATGGTTGTAAGAATACATCAATTTTATGCTTTGGATTTGTAAACCCTGGCACAATCACTGTCAAGAACATATATGCCTCATTCATACGCATCTATGGAGGCAAATTATAAGGAGTAATTATGATTGGCCATAATGAACATGTTTCCAGATTAACCAAAAGGTTGAAATATGTTTGTCGACAATCCCAACCTAACATTTTGACTTTCATAGTTAGTATCCTTCATTTCCCTAAGTTTATAGAACATTTAATCTTTACTTTACAGAACATCTCTTAAATCTTTACAGGTCTCTAACCATTTCCCCTCCAAATTGAAACCAACTTATCCCACCATATGAGTTCACAATTAGAAAACTCAACATATTTAAGTATCAGTTAAATAAAACAATATGTGAACCACTGTCCTGTAAGAAGCAACATTAAGAAGTAAAAAAAAGAACCTACATCTATTAAATCCAAAACTACATAATTTCGCAATCACATTGAATTCAAGCACTATGGTACGTGGCATTGTTACACCTTATGAATCGAGAAAGCAAGTTCTAGCTGTGACTCCTAAGCTCATGGAATTTTCACCAATGAGCATCATGGGAGCTACGTCACGAGTTTCTAACCTATATACTATCCTAGGGGTTTATTATGAAAAGAATTGTTATGTCTATTATACATGAATTTCTTATGTTAATACTAAGTTTGAATTCATCACATTGAAGTTCAAGTCTTTATGTTTGAATTAATCACCTACAAGTTCATTTCCAAAGTTTGATTTTAAACAAGCACTATGGTACGTGGCACTGTTACACCATATGAATTGAGAAAGCAAGTTCTTGTTGTGACTCCTAAGCTTGTGGATGTTTTCACCGATAAGTCTCATGGGAGCTACATCATGGGTTTCTAGCCTATATACCATCCTAGGGGTTTATTATGACTCAAATAATCCATAATTATACAAACTCATTCAACATGCAATAAATACTTATGTAATTCATACATCTAGCCATCAATCATTCTAACAATATTCCAAACAACAACATACAAAACCAAGATAACTATTCCAAAGAACAACACACATTCATATAATCTATTAAAGTAGAACATAAAATATGAACATAAGTTGGATGACTTACTTAGATAAACGGACAATCGAAGACGACGGATGACAAACAACAAAGATCTAAGTAACATAATGATAACTCACTAGAAGTTGACATAGTAAGTTTTAATTCAAACAAGAAATGAAATTGGATTAAAAAACCTTTATTTCATTTTAAATTACATATATTGAAGAAAGTACATCACATTTTTCTAATTATATTTATGAAAAAGTTAATTATGCCAAGATAAACATAATTAGATAATGTTGTTTTTAGATAGACTCTATATTTTAACTCATCAATCATAAACAACATAGGCACCAATATTAAGATTTTCAAATTATTTGAAAACCCAATCAATGATTTTAAAATTGTAGACGTTTAAGGTGATATTAGAATAAAGTTCAAGTAATGACGAATTCATTATCTTGTTTACAACTATTAATAAGCATCAGTCACTTCCATTGATGAGCAATTTGACTTGGCATTTTCAAGATAAATGCAATTTAAGTTATGATAATTAGGAATGAGGTAGAAAGGGCTTGTCTCTCTCCAATTATCAAAACATAACCATGTATTATTTCCAATTCCAATCCTAACTTTGATGGAGGATTATAAATTATCCCTCATTTTCAACAGCTACAACATTATTTTATAATGAATCTTTCTTAGGCTTGAGAGTCCAAAAATTCTTATCCACTAAATAATTTCTATAAATCTATTTTATCTACAATGATTCTTTATTATATATTAAGGATTCTCCACAATCTTGTTGCTAGCATAACTTTATTCACCTTTAGGATAAAGTGAATTTGTAACCCTTCTTCACACTTTAGCAAGCAAATATCATTCTAACTAACTTTAGCACACATGTTATGATCACTTAAAGATAGAAATAAAGTTTTAAGTACAAAATAATATTAGTTTCAAACTTATATTTCTCATCAAAATTGATAAAGTCTTTCAGTAATTAAACCTTTAAATGTTAGGACTTCTACTTACGTGACAATTATTTGCATAATAAACCCTAAGGTCATCATTAACAGAGCATAGGATATGCTAAACCAATTTTTAGGATCCACTATCAAATAAAGATAACTCCTTATCCCTCATATGTTAAAAAGAAAGCATTATATAATCCACTTCCTCTAACTAAACCTAAAAATGCATATAAGTTATACTCTTAAAGGTCTTTCTCATATGGTAATAGCGCTTTCAATTCTCATAAAAAATGAAAAGTCCTCTTCTAAATTTTATTTTCTATCAAACTAAGATCTAAACGGTCACTCAAACCTAGATTAAAGTAAATAAAAATTTAAAATAGTCTTGATTTCAAAAAGATAAAAATTTAAGAGTCACAAAGTTAATGACAAGGCATACACATTTCATCTCAATTTTCTCACTAGCTATTTTTATCTTCATGTAAACATGAAATAAAAATCAAATTAGTGTAACTACATTTTGAATTATCACACCTTTAGCCTTAGAATAACAAAGAAAAGTAAGAGGATTCAAAATTTGGTTATTTAGTGTTTAATGTAACCAAAGTGGGTGTTTTAAGAACTCAAAATTGTAACCTTAAGTCCCTTCTCATTTTAATTCATGAACTCAATAACACGATCTCAATATGCATAATAAAGCAATTACTAAAAATGATGAAGCCATTTTAATTCAGTTTCAAGGGAGGTTAAGAGAATGAAAGAACTAGTATAGAAAAGAAATATTATTGCATAAGAGCATATTGTTTTGTCTTAGACCTTTTACTTTTGTGCACATAACTTAATGTCACATTTTATCTTTCTCAACAAATTTCTTGTCCTTAATCTTTACTTAATATTACAAATGAAATCACATCTAACTTCAACCAACTCCATTATATATATGGGGCATGTGCATCCCTTGATTTATTTTTGAAACTTGAGATTCCATCTTTTTAAAGCCCTATTCAATGTGGCTAGATGCAAGTTTATCTATACTTTAAGGTAAAAGGGTCACTTTTAACCCTAAGAGACGTTTCATCGAACAATTCTTAGGCAACCCGAATTCATCTCTAACTAACAACAAAACCATTGTTTTTTTCCATTATTCACCAACATAAACACATTCAAACACATTATTCACCAACCATAGTTCAAATAACACACAATACTCAAATCAAAGCATTAACAACAAAACTGACATTCATAGCATAGATGACAAACCTCCACTTAACTGAAGATGATGGACAATGGACGAGAGTGAAGCACACATGATGGAAATGGATGATGAACAAGAGCGAAGCACAGACGACAGACATTGAGAAAACAAAGAAAAAAGTAAAGATGATGGAGGAGGGGGGCTTCGGGTAAGTTTAAGGTTAAACAAAAATGACATCATTTGGTATTAAACGAAACGATGTCATTTTCTTTCTATTAAAAATGTTGAAGCCAAAGCAAATGATGACGTTTAACTTTAAATTTTACTAATGGAATCACAATTCTGTCTATAAATTATCGATGAGAGTAATTTCTGTCGGTACACTTCGATGCTTATTTTTGCCGTCAAGTACTACCACCTATTTTATCTACAACCATCACTCTTCTGTCGCTATATTCCATTGAAAAAATTGCCAGGATAAATTCCCTCCACCTTTACCGACATATATTTTTTTCGTTGAAAAATACCATTTTTTATGATAATGTTACCGTCATAATAACAATTTTCTTCGCTAATTAACTATAGTATTATTTCTGTCAGTAATGTATTGTCATTATTTTTAATTTTGTTGTAGTGGCATTTATAAAATGAGAGAGAAAATTTTACTATATAGCGTCAGAAAGTGAGGAAATAAACATGTGAATCTGTTATAATAACCTTGTTGATGTGGTAGAGTTAGTTAGAGGGCTAGCTGGATATATTCTAACAACTTAGAGCTCAACAACTCACAATAGCATCATATTGCTTCAAACTTGAGCAGGGGAAGAATTGATCATACCAGGCTTGGACAAAAGAAGTTGATGCTAAGTAGAAGGAAACACTTTTGTAAGTACATCAACTAATTGAGATTTGGTGGGAAGATAATTGCAACAATCCTTCCACAACCTTTTCTCTAGTAAAAAGTCAATCTAACTTCATATGTTTGCTTCTTTCATGAAAGATAGGATTTTTCGTAATATGTATAACTAACATGTTTTCACAATGAAGGGTCACTGACTTGAGAGAATGAAATCCCATTTCTTCCAATAGCCTAATAAGCCATACTACCTCTACAATATCCTAAGACATGGCCCTATATTCTGCTTCAGAAAAAGATTTAGATACAGTCCCTTTGTAACACTCCACTTCCATAGAGTATATACCCAAATATTCAAAGAAAATTCAAACACATATCCTAAGTCAGTGGCACGTTAGGGCAACCATATTCATTTATATGGAATCACACAAAATAACAGAATACTTAAAAACTTAACTCCTCATTTCATTCATTAACAAAATTTACATTATAGCAGTACTTTCATTTAAACAAATATTTACATCATCAAATGTTGGGCCCCGATTCCTTTGCTTACTAAATAAGCATATGTTCAGTTTATTTTGAGGTTGAGTTTGATTAATTTGTTTTGGTTAGGATTTAATTAGAATGTCTATGGGTGGAGGA
>JAOQMS010042825.1:0-12954 GCA_027563885.1 Erythroxylum longipes
TTATTCAAAGTAATGTGATGCCATGTGGAGTAACTGTAGTGATCGCACGTAACGCTCCCTTATCATAGGATATGTACAGGAATGACCTACGGGCGTCCCGGTGCGTACCCTACAGTAAGGGGGTGTTACACCAAATGCCATGGCAGTCCATGCCTTGAGGAACTTGTTAAAGAAGAAGTCAAAGAAGGCGACTCAAGACGATGATGGCTCCTATTTTTCATTTCAAACCTAGCTAACTTGGATCAGACCGGGTCAACTTGGACCCATTTGCCTATCTAATCTAATCTCATGCTATGTGGCCTAAACACCAGAATAAACAGATTGGCCCAAGTTATTTTTTCTTTCTACTTTATTTTATCTGTCTGTTTATTAGATTCCTTTCTGCTTGTTTGTTACAAGTTGTTACAACAAATTTGTAATTATAGCCTATAAAAGGCGTTCTATTCATTAATATAAATTGAGCTAAATATTTTCTTCTCCTCTATTTTTCAACATGGTACCAGAGCCATGTCTCTAGCTCCAATTGCTTCTATCATAATATCTTCATCCTCCATTATTTCTTTATCTTCTTTTATTTCTTCATCATGTCTGGCCCCTCATATGCCAGCATCACTGCAAATCAAGGACATCACAATCAGAATGGTTTAAGGCCAGAAGATCATCTAGCAAGACCCTACTATCTACATCCTAATGAAAACCTTCCCTAGTCCTAGTCTCAACCCTATTAACAAAAACCAACTACCATTCATTGGCAAGATCAATCCATATGGCTTTGTTATCCAAAAACAAGCTTAAATTTATCGATGGTACAATTCTAAAGCCTGATAAAGATGACCCCCCCCCCTTCTATCTATTGGGAAAGGTGTAAGACTATGGTGCTCTCCTGGTTATTAAGATCTGTGATAGATTCAGTAGCACATAGTGTTATTTGGTTTGATTCTGTAGTAGATTTATGGAAGGACTTGGAAGGGAGATTTTCACAGGCATATTATTTCAGAATATCAAACTTACAAGAAGAAATCTACAATTTCTGACAGGGATCACTCTCAGTTTCAGAATATTATACTCATCTCAAGGTGCTATGGGATGAGTTTTTTAACCTCAGACCATTACCCAGGTGTAAGTGTGAACCTCAATGTTCTTGTGATTTTTTAACTACTATAAAAAGACTATCAGGATCGTGATTATGTGATTAGGTTTCTTAGAGGCTTAAATGAATCCTATTCTAGTGTAAAGTCGCATATTATGATAATGGAACCCCTACCCAATATCAAAAAAGTCTTTGCCATAGTTGCCCAACATGAAAGGCAACTAAACATTTCTTCACAAAGTAACTTGTCTACTCCTATTATTGAACCTCAAGCTTCCTATGCCAAATCAAACAATAGAAAATTCAATCAACAATCAAAAAAACCTATGTGAACCTTCTGTGGTAATATTGGACACATTAAATCTAAGTGTTACCGAAAGCATGGTTTCCTAAACTCAACTTCTTAACATCCAACAGAAATTCCTACTCCACCAGAGAAAATAACCAAAACAAATTTAAAGCTGTCAATCAAGTAGAAACTAACTTAGATGTTTTTTCCTCTGAGTTGGATTCCCAATCAGTCAGTAGAGAAGCTTCCCAAGACACCTCTGTTTATAGTCTGAATGCCGAATAGTATGGCTAACTAGTACAATTGCTACAAAAAGAAGGAGAATCGAAAAGGAAATGAATCATTATTGTTTAGGTCAATACCATTTCTACACACAAACAAGGTACACATAAACTTGCATTGTTTTTTGATCCTTAGTCATTCATATGGCTTGTTAACTCTGGAGCTACAGATCATATTGTCTGTTCTTTAGATCTTTTTACAACCTATAGAATAGTTAATAATTTAAATGTTAGATTACCAAATGGATCTCTTATCTCGGTAAAACATGTCGGAACTGTCAATATCTCCTCTCTCTTACAAAAGTTCTGTTTGTACCCCTTTTTTCTTTTAACCTAGTCTCTATTAGCAAACTCACTGCCTCTAGTCTTTTTCAGCTAACCTTCACATCTACCTTATGCCATATTCAGGATGCCAGTTCCAAGAGGACGATTGGTTTTGCTAGGCAAATCAATGGACTCTACCACCTCTCTCCATCCCCTCAGGATCACAGTCATCTTGGTTACAGTATCATCACACACCCAGAACATCTATGGCATAAGAGACTTGGCCATTCATCTAATCAAAGACTGCAAAGTCTATCTAAGATTGATCATTCTGTAATTTTTCACTTTGTTGAGCAATGTGATGTTTGTCACTTTGCTAAACAAAAGAAATTACCCTTTCCTTCTATTAAATCTATTGCTTCTGCTTGTTTTAACATAATTCATGTTGATATATGGGGTCCCTATCACATACCTTCGTATCTAGGTTACAAGTTCTTCTTAACTGTTATAGATGATCATATTAGAATGACCTGGGTCTATATGATAAGGCAGAAACTTGAAACCAAAGAACTCTTGAAGGGTTTTGTGCCTATATCGAAAGGCAGTTCGACAAGAAAATTAAATGCATACGAAGTAACAATGGGATTGAATTTTCAATGAAAAATTTCTATCAAGAGAAGGGAATTCAACAAAAAACATCTTGTGTGGAAACATCATAACAATACGGGAGAGTGGAGAGGAAGCACCAACATATTTTAAATGTTGCTAGAGTACTAAAACTACAAGCTAACCTTCCCCCAAAGTTCTGGTCTGATTGCATTCTTCATGCAGTTTACTTGATAAATCGGGTTCCCACTCTGCTTTTATCCTATATAAAACTTCCTATTCCATCCTATTTAACACTAATCATAACCTACAATCCTTAAAAAATTTTGGCTCTCTCTAGAAGCCAACAGAGGCAAGTTTCATACTAGAGCAAGGAAGTGTGTATTTCTTGGTTTTGCTACAGGTACTAAAGGCTAAAAGATCTTCAACCTAAATGCTAAGCAGTACCTTGTGTCGAGATGTGATCTTCTATGAAGATAAGTTCCCTTTCCTCACAACATCCGAATAGACTTTACCTCCTCCCATTTTACCTACTTTTTCCTCTCCTACATCCACTGACCTATCATCATCAATTTTACCTACTTCTTCCCCTGAACAAATCTCTTCTCCTTCTCTTTCTTTAACATCATCCCCAACAAGCTCCATTCCTTCACCATCACCATCCCCCTCAACCTATTCGTCACTCCACAAGATCAACCCAACCACCTTCCTACCTAACAGACTATGATTGACTAACTCTTCCCCACACCTTTCCTCATACCCTATCTTCTATTCTTTCCTATGATTCCCTTTCCCCTCAGAAACACGCCTTATCAGCTAGCCTAATCTCCCTTAAAGAACCTACATCCTACAAACAAGCTATTCAATATAAGGAATAGCGAGATGCAATGGTAGATGAGTTAAAAGCACTACAAGAAAACAATATGTAGGATCTTACCTTTCTGCCTCAAGGAAAAAAGGTTGTCGCCTCTAAATGGGTTCACAAATACAAGTTCAATGCCGACGGGACCCTTCAATGTTGCAAAAGCAGAGTGGTTACGAAGGGTTTCACTTAACAGGAGGGGCTTGATTACACCAACACCTTTTCCCCAGTGGTCAAGACAATAATCATTCTGGTCCTTCTGACTCTTGTTGCTTCAAAAAAATGGTTTCTGCATCAGTTAGATATAAACAATGCATTTTTACATGGAGATTTAAATGAAGAAGTTTACACGATACCACTTTATGGTTTGAAGTTGCCCCATCCTGATATGGTCTACCACCTCCGAAAAAGTCTCTATGGACTGAAACAAGCAAGTCGGCAATGGCACTTCAAGCTCACCTTAGCATTGCTCTCAAATGGATTCCTCCAGTCTCATTCCAACCACTCAATGTTCACCAAGAAGCTTCATGATAACTTCATCATTCTCCTAGTGTTTGTTGACGACATGCTATTGTCCAACAACTCCCTCACGCTCATCCACTCCACCAAATAGTTTATGGACAGTGCCTTTAAGATTAAGGACTTTGACACCGCCAAATTTTTTATAGGGCTCAAACTGACCCAGTCCTCATTTGGGATCAACCTTTGCCAACATAAGTATAAACTTGATTTGCTTCATAACTCTGGTTTTGTCCACTGTAAACTTGTATTAACACCAATGACATCCAACATCAGGTTATCTATAAAAAGACCACTTCTTCCTGATGCCACAAGCTATAGATGTCTAATAGGAAAATTCATTTACCTCACTACAACGCGACCAGACATCTGCTTCGCTATACAGAAGCTATCATAATTCATGTCCCAGCCAACGACTGCCCACATGCAAGCTACTCACCGCGTTCTTCGCTACCTCAAGGTTCACCAGGCTAGGGGATTCTGTTTCGAGTTGATTCCTATTTAAAGGTTCCCACTTTCTCTAACTCTGATTGGGGTAGCTACTCGGACTCCCACAAATCCATCACTAGCTATTGCGTCTTTCTTGGCGACTCTTTAATCTTCTGGAAATCCAAAAAGTAGGTGACTGCTCCCAAAGCTCTGTCGAAGCTAAGTACCGCGCCCTTACCACAACTACTTGTAAGCTCCAGTGGGTCTCCTTTCTTCTTCGCGACCTTGCAGTCAGTCACCTGAGCCCCGATAACCTCTACTGTGACAATCGGTCTATGATTTACATCGCAGAAAACCCTATCTTCCACCAACGTATGAAGCACATCGAACTCGATTATCAACTCGTTCGCGAAAAGGTCAAATCTGGTATTGTTCATCTTCTCTCAGTGTCCTCCAGGGCTCAGCTCGCAGACATCTTCACTAAGGCTCTCCTATTACACTCTTTCCATTTCTTACTTCCCAAGTTGGGCGTTATACATGACGTATACTGTCCATCTTGCAACAGCATGTTGAAGGAGTCAAAGAAGGTAGACAACAACGGCTCTTATTTTCATTTCAAACCTAGCTGACTTGGACCGAGCCAGGTCAGCTTGGACCCATTTGCCTATCTGGTCTGGTCTCATGCTATATGGTCCAGACACTAGAATAAATAGATTGGCCTAAGTTATTTTTTCTTTCTGCTTTATTTTATCTTTTCGTTTATTAGATGCCTTTCTGTTTGTTTGTTACAAGTTGTTACAACAAATTTGTAACCACAACCTATGAAAGGTGTTCTATTCATTAATACAGACTAAGCCAAATATTTTCTTCTCCTCTATTTTTCAACAAAACCTGCACAATGCAGCTCCTTCAAGAATCCGTTGAGACATGCATACACCTATGGCGATACCACCACACTCGAAAACGATTACTTGAATGTTAGTTATGTAACTTTTGACAATCACTTCCGCAAGAAAAAAGGCATAGGAAAGGAGATGATCGTGTATAAATGTAATGTGAGGTTGGTGAAGGTAGTCACTAAGGTGACAATTGACCCTAGTTTCCAAGTATTTGTCTCCTTGGTCATTGCAGTCTGTGGAAGTATCAATTTTCATATTCCTAACGAGTGGATAAAAATGGGTTAAAGTCTTTAAGAGAGATTTTTTAGAAGCTCCAACCTTTTATGAACATCTCTATGGCTACCTTTTCGTTCATGGGATAAAACCAAACTATAGGTGCATATGGAGAGGGAAGAAGCTGATCCAAAAGGGAAAGCTTGAAGATTCTTAGGTGTGGAGGAGTTGAACATACATGCTTGTCAAGTCATTAAAATGCACTTATTTTGGACTTAATTATCATTAATGTGTTGAAATTATTATCTGAAATTAATGGAATTATCTTACAATTGTTTATAGATGGTTTTGAACACCTTAGAGATGAAATAGAATAAAAAAGATACAAAAGAATGAAGAAAATCTGAAATTCTCACTCCGACAGCAATTCAGTGACTAAGCGTGGGCACACCTAAGGAGGGAATGAATCTGCAGATAAAATTTCAGAAGTCAAATTCAAACTAAACACAATCTTTAAAGATTATCTGGCCATCTTTTAAAGGAGTTACCTACCAAAAATAGAAGAGTGCATTATCTGGAGAGAATCAAGAGAAGATAACGAAGACATAAGCATCAAGAAGGATGGTTTTTGGTTGGGCTGCTACCGTTTCCCTTCTATCTTTACGATTTCTGCATACTTTCAATTGGTGTTTTCGTATTCTTCGTTAAAGAACCAGGGATGGAGACTTATTACCTTGTTATTACTTTTGTTTTCAATTCACTTATGAGTAGCTAAGTCTTTTGTCTTGGTTAAGGAGATCCATTTTATCTGTTATTATGGTGAGATGTTTCGAATAGTTTTTTATATTGTTAATAAACATTTGATATCTTTGGATTTATTCTTTCTAATTGAATTTGTTGGTTTCTAAGTGCGCAACTAGAGATTAATTGGTTCAATCGCTAGATTAACGAAATATGACATTCAGTTTCGGTAATCACAAGTAGCAATTAGGATTAACTTCTCTACATTAGAGTCGGAAATTCTAAGAAGACATTCACTTGATTGATTGCATGTCGTACATGTATTTCGCTTGCTCATTGGTTCTTGATTCTTAATGCTATTATTCGATTATACCTATGATCGTATCTAGGTTGTTGTTTAATAAGAATGCTAGGATACATGTTCCTAGTCATTACACTTAAGAGAAATTTCCTCAATGAATGTTTATTAATGATTGCAAATTTATATCAAGGATCCATGATAGCATGATAACATCGGTGACCCGAAACCAAGGTATTTTCTCATTGATTTTTTTCAGATTTAATTGTTGCTTCCAATTTGTGATTTTTCTTATAATTTTCTAATATTGCCGTGACCAAACCCCATTTTTATTTTCGTTGTTTGTGCCGTTTGAATTCATAATTTCATTACCGCAAAGATTCCTTATGGGAACGATATTCGCTTACCGCTACTACATTAAATTGTTTTAACGGAAGTGATTTCTTTTGAATTTGGCTGCAAGCGATAGCAGTACCAAATTTTGGCACCGTTGCTGGGAAATTTTGACGGCTTATGTACGTTACGTGTTCAAACCAATCAGATAGTTTACAGTATAATCCTGAGATCGAAAAGACTGCGAAAACAGACTAAACAGCAAAAAGAGATGCAAAGAATGGATAGAATAGCTGCAAAACGCACCCTTCGCGGACTAGCCACGCCAACAGACGCGCAACAGTCACACTACATCAATTTCCCGAATTTAGGTGATAACAATACTTTTGAATTAAAATCTGGGCTGATTCATCTATTACCTATTTTCAGGGGTTTAATGGGAGAAGACCCATACAAGCACTTGAAGGAATTCGACGTAGTTTGCATGGGCATGAAGCCGATGAATGTGATGAAAGAGCAGATTAAGCTGAGAGCCTTCCCGTTTTCCCTTAAAGACGATGCGCAAGATTGGCTATATTATTCAACTAGAGAAAACGTACAAACGTGGGCCGAAATGAAGAGGATTTTCTTTGAAAAGTATTTTCCAGCATCTACAGCAGCTAATATTCAAAAAGAGATTTGTGGAATTCGTCAACACATGGGAGAAACACTCTACGAATATTGGGAGAAATTCAAGAAATTATGCGCTAGCTGTCCGCACCACCAAATAACTGAATAGTTACTAATTCAATATTTCTACGAGGGACTTTTACTTTCTGATAGGAGCATGATCGACGCTGCAAGCGCTGGTGCGTTAGTCGATAAGACACTAGCGGCCGCAAGAGAATTGATCGCGAACTTGGCCTCCAACACGCAACAATTCGGAATCCGTACTGGGCATGGGACCAAGGGCGTGAATGAAATTAGTACAACCTCGTTGGAAAAGAGATTGGATGACCTCACTTCCTTGGTGCGACAATTAGCTGTCACAAGGAAAGAAGAAGCTAAGGTATGTGGTATATGCTCAATATTAGGACATTCTACTGATTTATGTCTGATTTTGCAGGAAGAAAACATAGAGCAAGTGAATGCTGTGGGAGGATTTGCTGGACCAAATCAAAGGAAGTACGACCCATTCTCTAATACCTATAATCTGGGATGGCACAATCATCTGAATTTGCGATATGGGAATCCTCAAGGACAACAAGCAATCGCAAATTTTTAGCCATATAGAAAACCATACGTGCCGCGTCAAAATCCAAAATATAACGTCAACTGCCGAAGGTAAGTCTTCTTTGGAAGAGATAGTGCACACTTTGACCACTAACACTTTGACATTTCAGCAGAATACTGAAGCAAGTATCCGAAATTTAGACAATCAACAAAGGAATTTCGAAACCCAGTTAAGTCAAATTGCAGCTGCTGTCAATCGAATGGAAGCACAAAATTTTGGTAATTTTCCAGCACAACCAGAGGTTAATCCTAGACAAAGTGCAAACACTATCACCTTGCGGAGTGGTAAAGAATTACCGAAACCAATTCCGGAAAATTCTAAAAGGGAAATAGAGGAAGAAATCACACACACACCATCCCCTCCTGAATTGACGCAAAAAGGGGTACAAATCAAGATGCTTCCACCTCCTTTTCCGAGTCGATTAGCAAAAATAAAGAAGGAAGAACAAGAAAAGGAAATTTTGGAGACTTTCCGAAAGGTTCAGGTAAATATCCCTCTCCTTGATTCAATTAAACAGATTCCACGATATGCGAAATTCCTTAAGGAGCTTTGTACGTAAAAGAGGAAATTGAAATTCGATGAAAAGGTTCAATTAGGAGAAAATGTTTCAGCATTTTTACAAAAGAAAAAGCTTCCACCGAAATGTCAAGATCCAGGTATGTTTACTATCCCATGCCAAATTGGTAATTTGCGGATTGAAAGAGCTATGTTAGATTTAGGTGCATCTATTAATGTTATGCCATACGATGTGTATAAATCTTTGAATTTTGGACCTCTTAAAGAAACGAACGTAGTGATTCAATTAGCGGATCGCTCAAATGCTTACCCAAAAGGTGTGTTAGAAGACATATTGGTTCAAGTAGGAAACATGCTTTTTTCGGTTGATTTTTTTATTTTGTAGATAGGCACAGATGACTCATCTTCCTCCACTCTGATTTTATTTGGAAGGCCGTTTTTAAAAATGACTAGAACCAAAATAGATGTTCATGATGGATCTTTAACTATAGAATTCGATGGTGACTTAATTAAGTTCAATATTTATAATACCATGAAAATTCCAGATGATGAACAATCTATTGTTTCTGTGGATTTTATTGACACATGGATGCAGGAGAATTGGATGTTGGAAGATAACGATGATGCGGAAATCATGGAAAAGGCATCACAATGGCAAGGAGATGAAGACCCTACATTACCTGGTGCACTAAGGGAGAAGACGTTAGCTTCACAAGGAGATGGGGAATTGTTATTCTTTAATAAACAATTAAATAACGTATCTCATTGGCAAGAAAGGGAGAAAATAACGCTAGATGGTGAACCAATTGAAACGTCACTTTTCTTGGAGACCACCGAACCATTCTCCCATCAACTCATATCTATAGAAACGTCAAAAGGGGTAGACAAGTTGCTGCCATCGTTGACCAGCCCACCAATATTGGAATTGAAGAGCTTACATAGTCATCTAAAATACATCTTTTTAGGTGAGAAGGATACATTGCCTCTAATTATTTCTAATCAGCTTTTGGATGTGCAGGAAAGCCAGCTTGTTAACATTTTGAAGGAGAATAAAGAAGCTTTCGGTTGGATGGTAGCTGATTTGAAAGGAATTAGTCTCACCATCTGCATGCACCGAATTTTGATGGAAGATGAGGCGAAGGAGGTTAGGCAAGCACAACGTCGTCTAAACCCACCCATGATGGAAGTGGTAAAGAAAGAGATTTTAAAGCTTCTTGACGCGGGCATCATTTATCCGATTTTGGATAGTAAGTAGGTAAGTCCAGTACAGGTAGTTCTGAAGAAAACTGGTGTAACGGTAATTAAAAATAGCAATGGTGAGTTAATTCCGACTTGTGTCCAAAATGGTTGGAGGGTATGCATAGATTATAGGAAGCTTAATTCAGTTACTAGGAAAGATCACTTTCTACTTCCATTTATTGATCAGATGCTTGAAAGACTTGCGGGAAAATCTCACTATTGTTGTTTAGATGGCTATTCAGGATATCACCAGATTTTGGTGGCACCTAAGGATCAGGAGAAGACAACCTTCACATGTCCATTCGGCACCTTTGCTTACCGACGAATGCCATTTGGATTGTGCAATGCACCCGCGACATTCCAACGGTGTATGGTAAGTATTTTCTCCAATCTTGTGCAAAATTACATGGAAATTTTTATGGATGATTTCACGGTATATGGGGAGTCTTTCGAAACATGCCTTATCAACCTTGAAAAAGTGCTAAAACGTTGCCTTGAAACTAATTTGGTTTTAAATTACGAAAAGTGTCATTTCATGGTTGATCGAGGTATTATTTTAGGCCACACTATTTCTTCGAAGGGAATTGAAGTCGATAAGGCCAAGATAGATGTTATTCGATCTTTATCTTACTCCGCAAATGTGCGGGAAGTTCATTCCTTTCTTGTTCATGCAGGATTTTATCGGCGATTTATCAGGGACTTCTCCAAAATTGCGCAACCTATGTATAGATTGCTCCAAAAAGATGAGAAGTTTGATTTTGACGAGCCATGCAGAAGTGCGTTTGATGAGTTGAAGGAGCAACTTACTACAGTGCCAATAATTCAGCCACCACGATGGGACATACCCTTCGAGTTGATGTGCGACGCGTCGGATTATGCAGTCAGCGCTGTGTTGGGTTAAAAAGTGGACAAGGTACCTCATGTTATTTATTATGCTTTTATGACACTTAATGACGCTCAAAAAAATTATTCCACAACAGAGGAGTTTTTAGCAGTCGTCTTCAGGTTGAAAAAGTTTTGGTCATATCTGTTGGGCACGAAGGTGATCATCTACTCCGACCATGCAGCGCTAAAATATTTGGTAAACAAGAAAGAAACCAAGCCAAGATTAATTCGATGGATATTAATAATCCAATAATTCGATGTGGAAATTCGCGACAAGAAAGGAGCAGAAAATCTGGTGGCTGATCACTTAAGCAGGATCATACCGAGTACCACGCCTGATGTCCTTCACGACAAATTTCTGGATGAGAGCCTTTTCGCAATGCAACAGGTAATCCCTTGGTATGCGGACATAGTGAACTTTTTAGTAACCCAGTCTTTACCTAGTGATCTATCGAGAGCTGAGAAAGATAAAATCAAGCAAGAGGCTAGAAATTATGTTTGGGATGAACCTCACCTTTGGAAATTTTGTTCTGATCAGATTGTTAGGAGATGCGTCACAGATGATGAAATTTCATCTATTTTGTAATTTTTTCATTCATCTGTGTGTGGGGGACATTTCGGTCCCAAAAGAATTGCTCGCAAAATTTTAGAATGTGGATTGTTTTGGCCTGAGTTATTTTATGACTCTTACATGTTTTGCAAGTATTGCGATCGTTATCAAAGAACAGGTAACTTGGGACCAAAGAATCAAATGCCACTGACGAACATTCTGGTGTGTGAGATTTTTGATGTTTGGGGTATAACTTTATGGGTCCTTTTCCTTCCTCTTTTGGTAAGAATTATATCTTGTTGGCAGTAGACTACGTTTCGAAATGGGTTGAAGCTAAGGCTACTATATCTGATAATGCTAAAACTGTGATTGATTTTGTTAAATCAAATATTTTTGTCAGGTTTGGAATGCCTCGAGCCATCATTAGCGATCGAGGGACCCATTTTTGCAACAAGATTTTTGAAGAATTGATGAAAAGATGTGGCATTACACACCGACTCTCTACCGCCTACCATCCGCAGACAAGTGGGCAAACTGAGGTATCCAATAGAGAGATCAAGTCCATACTAGAACAAGTGGTAAATCCAAACCGAAAGGATTGGAGTCTTCGATTGGACGATGCTCTATGGGCATACCGAACTGCGTACAAAACTCCTATAGGTATGTCGCCTTACAGGTTAATTTTCGGTAAGCCTTGTCATTTACCTGTGGAAATTGAGCATAGAGCTTATTGGGCTATGAAGCAATTGAATATGGATCAATTATAGGTTAGTACCAGTAGGAAGTTGTAATTTCAAGAATTAGAAGAGATTCGTAATGAGGCATATGAAAATTCGAAAATTTACAAGGAAAAAACTAAGGCTTTTCATGATAAAATGATTTCTAGGAAACATTTTTCCATGGGAAAAAAATTCTTCTTTATCATTCAAAGCTTAAGTTATTCCCAGGAAAATTACGATCTCATTGGCTTGGACCGTTCATTGTTACTAACGTTTTTCCTCATGGTGCGATAGAAATTCAGAGCGTAGATACCTCTAAGGTATTTAAGGTTAACGGACATCGTCTAAAGCCGTATTATGAAAATCCTTCGGTCGAGCGAGTGGATGAAATAGAGTTGGCATCTCCAACCTATTTCTAAACCGGTAAGTAACGACACAGGTCGAGCTAACAACTTTAAAAAAGCACATTTGGGGAAACCCGTAAATTGTTCAGGTTTGTCTTTGTTATTTCTTTAACAGTTTTTTTATTTTAGTAATTTTCTCATTTAGTTGGCAATTCGCTTTACATTTTTATTTATTTATTTCTGCCAGTTTTATTTTTTCTTGTCCTTTTTACATCAATTTACAATGAAAATTTAACCCAAAAAAAGCAAAAAATTAAAAACCAAAATTTCAGGTTACCGCCACCCCTCTGTTTTCTTTCCCTCTTTATTTTCCCTCTCTGTTTTCTTTTCCCTGCCGCTACTCCATCACAATACACCTTATTCCACGAATTTCATCATCTTTAAACCTCACGCATGTCAGCCCCATGAACAATTTTTCCATCAACTTAAGCATAAGAGCTTATGGAAAGAATGCATGAGAAGAAATAGAGGGCATTTTCGGTATATGGCTTAAATGACAAGGGTAAAGTGGACTTTTGGGTAAGGTATGGTGGACATGTCTTGG
>JAOQMS010042826.1:0-12951 GCA_027563885.1 Erythroxylum longipes
TGACTTAAGTGCTTTGTATTTGTGGAAGGGCCCGAATGACTATTAAAAATTTGCGCTAATTGAAAATGATGATGAATAAATGTGGGGCCAATTTGAGTATATATTCCGCATGTTATGTTATAAAAAAATTATACCGACTTTTGAATGATAGAGTGCATTAGCACGCCACCCTCTCGGGGAACAGACTCGGATATCATCAACGATGTCGGGTTCGGGTCTTGCTGGAGTGAGGTGCTACAGTTAGGAACAACATAACTTATGTTAGATAACTTGAAAGTCTGAGGTTATACTTTATATTGATCATTTTCCACTTTACAATAGGGCTGCCAAATTGAATCTAGAGATCATATCCTAGGTTATTCAGTGACTAGGTTTAATTAATGATCTTATCTTAATTAAACACAACCTAAAAAACAATCGGGTCTTACACGAGATCTCTCTCCATATAATAACTGATTTGATTAATTGCTTGGTTTATTAGATCACTTAACTCTCATTAACCTAACCCAATCATTTGACATTTGATTCACTCTCTTGATTTATTATCGAAGCATGAAGTTACAACAGTTAATCACAACACCCAAATGATTAAACATGAAAATAACTAGATTAACATTAAATCAAGTCAAAATCCCTAAAGAAAATTAGAACATCGTGATCAAACCTGAATCCATCAACATATTCATGTCCATCTAAACATTCAAAGAAAAAGAGCATAAAGATGAAGGAAATACACTTTGGAAGGGGTTCGGGATGCCTCAAGAAAGCAGTAGTAGTAGAAGCCAGCTTATCTCCCCTCTTCTTCCTCTTCTCTCTTCTTGGAGTTTACCCAAAAGTAGCAGATTGGAGAGCTCATTTCTATGTCATTTCTCTTTCTTTATATAGTATTTTCCATTTTGGGTAAACCCTAGGGTTTTCCTGTGCCCAAAATGTCAGAAAAGTCCCTTAACAACTTAAGTCTAGAAGGCTGTCCCTGTCTTTTGTTACGCAAGCCACAATCGTGGCATTCTTTTTATCACGATCGTGGCAGACCCATTAGGCTTCTATCACTATTGTCGCATATGGGCCATGATTGTAGGCCTAGGTTGAGTCCTCGAATCCCTCCAATTCTCCTATGTCTTCAATATTTCATTTGAAATACTAACAAACACATCAAGACACCTCAAATACATGATTTAAGTTCAATGGCATGCTCTAACCCATAAAACACTCAAAATACAAATGTCTAACTAAATAACACAATCCCAACCTAAACATGCACTAATTATTCAATTTAATAACTAAACATATGCTAAACTACCCACTACAACATTATGCAACCTACCTCTATCAACATCCTCATACTTAAACTTTTGCTTATCCTCAAGCAAAAACGAAACAAGAAAAACAAAACCACACTAAACACAATTAACAACAAAACACACATAATGTAATAATGTGATAATGACATTAAACTTCACGAAACAAATTTAACTACAAACAATATCCCTCAAGTTGTTCTAACTTATTAACTTATGAAATCTTTGTTTAAATACTTCGAACTAAATATACATAATATTTAAGACTTAATGTTATATTTATTCACTCCTATCACTTACACACATACATTGATAATTACTTAGTCAATAACAAATATAACTATCCTTTGGAAACTTTTCATAAGAAATCATGTTGTTCACAAGTTCATTAGGATTCACTATTTCTTTTAATTTTAATTAACATGAACCTAGCCTTTTGACATGAAGGAAAACATTTATGATTAATGTCCTCTGGTTACTCAGATACATCACAATCTCAACTAGCTACTAGCTCTATTTATAACCCGATTTGTTTCAAAAAGGGCCAGCAGAATGGTTTTCTATTTAAGATTTGCACATTTTATTATTATTATTATTACGTACCTTATTTCTTAAGCTAATCAATCTCATGAAAAGAAACTAACATGTTATGTATTTGATTGGCCTAAAATTATAAATGAATGTGGTAAATTTCTAAAGAGAACAAACTAACATCTTATCCTAATTAACATACACATTTAACCGAAGCAACCTAGAATAGTAATTTCACAAGCTAATAAATCTTCACAACCTAAAAAACTATATTCAAAGCTAAATTGATTATGAAAAGTCTTAGCCATTGAAATATTCACATGAATCACAACAAGCAAACTTAAACAAACTAACATACAATATGCAAAATTCACATTCAAAATAAAAGCATACATACACACAACCCTCCCCATACTTGGACAACACATTGTCCTCAATGTGAGAAAAACAAATAAAAAATACATTAGGTGGGAATAAAAATGAAATAATACTAAAACATAATGACAAGATAAATACAGAAATTAAAAGATAAGGGTTAATAGCATAGAGCTTGTCATGGCAATTGAGGTGGTGATGGCGATAATGTTGAGACCAAATCCACTTGACACTGAGAGTGTTTTCCTATCTTATAAGTGATTCAAGAGAGTATAAGAATTAGTAATCCAACCAATTCCAACTAATTATGCAATTGAAAACAATTCTAACTGCACAGCAATTTAAATCTAACTACTAAACGTACTAATTTAAGGTCATTAGCTTGACCTTGCATCCTAAGAAGTGTGTTTAATTGTTCGAAAGGAAGGAAATTACTTCCTTTTCCTTGGAAATCACTCCTTTGAGATATGGTTTGCAGCGATGTCTGTTGACCTTAAAAGCCTCCTTATTTGAGTTTTCCAATTCAAGGGCTCCATGAGAAAACACTTGAGTTAAATTAAAAGGTCCACTCTAACACGATTTAAGTTTTCTTGAAAATAGCCTCAGCTTTGAATTGTATAGCAAGATCGTATCCCCAACCTTGAAATCCTTTGGCCTAAAATGAGAATCATGTAACTTCTTCACCTTTTCTTTATAAATTTTGGCATTTTCATACATATTATGGTGAAACTCATCAAGTTGTAAAAGAAAATCTTCACCTGACTGCTTCCAATTAAAGTTTAGATCTTAATTGCCCAGAATGTGCAATTCTCTAATTTTACAGGCAAATGACACGCCTTACCATAGACAAGTCTAAAAAGGGTAGTGACGATTGGAGTTTTGAAAGCGATTCAATAAGCCCATAGGGCATCATCTAGTTTCAATGCCTAGTCCTTTCTCGAACTATTTACCTTTTTTACTAAAATATGCTTGAGCTCCCGATTTACAACCTCAACTTATCCACTGGTCTGTTGGTGGTAAGGGTGGCAACACGATGGTGGAACTTGTATCTTTTAAGGAGAGAATCAAAAGATATGTTAGAAAAGTGTGCTCCTCGATCACTTATTATAATTCATGGCACCTGAAATTGGTTAAATAATCTTTTTATAAACTTTTATACAACTTTCCCATCATTAGTTAGAGATGCCATGGCTTCGGCCCGACGAGATACGTAATCCACCCCCACTAGAATATACATTTTCCCCTTGGAGGATGGGAAAGGGCCCATAAAGTAAATGCCCCATACATAGAAGACTTTAACTTCCAAAATGTTGAATAAAGGCATCTCATCTCTTTTGAAGATGTTGCCAACTCTTTGACATCAATCATATTGTGCCACAAAAGCTTGAACATCTTTGAAAAAATATGGTCAGTAAAATCCACATTTAAGTACTCAAGCTGCTTTTTTGTTTTGTTCCATAATGGCCAGCATATTGAGCTTAGTGACACTGTGTTAATATATCCAACATTTCTTTATCCAGAACATATCATCTTACTAAAGCATTAGAACATGTTCAATACAAGATTGGTTCATCCCATAGATATTTGGTACATTCATATAAGAATCATTTTCTCTGTTGATATGATAAATTAGAGGGGAGTTTACCACTAGCAACATAATTTGCAATACCCGTAAACCATGGTGTAGCCAGGCTATTAAGTAACATCAAGGTTTCATTATGGAATTTCTTATTAATATCATCACTTTGCCTGCATTACTCTCCTTCCAAATGTGATAAATGGTCTGCAGCCATAATTTTTGCTCACTTCTTATCTCATACTTCGATATCAAATTCCTGTCAGAGGAGTACCTATCGAATAAGCCTCAGTTTCACATCCTTGTTGAAAAGATATTTTAAAACAGTATGATCAGTGGATACGATCACTTTTGAACCTAAAAGGTATCACCGAAACTTATCACATGCATACACCACGACGAGTACTTCCTTTTCGATGGTGGTGTAGTTAAGTTCGATCCCGTGAGGGTCTTACTAGCATAATATATCGCATGCAACACTTTATCTTTTATTTGACCCAATACGTAACCTATAGCTTGGTCACTTGCATCATACATGACTTTAAATAGGAGTGTCCAATCAGGTGGTGTCAAGATTGGGGCTGATGTTAATGCCTCATTTAATTGATTTAATGTGGATAAACAATCATCATCAAAAAGGAAGGGCACATCCTTGATGAACAAGTTTGTCAAAGTCTTACAACCTACGAGATATCTTGAATGAAGCGACGGTAAAACCCAGCATGACCTAGGAATCCTCACACTCCCATAACGTTGACTAGAGGTGGGAATTTTTCTATAACCTTCATTTTTCCTTATTCACTTTGAATCCGTGGTGAGAAATTTTATGCCCTAACACTATTCCCTCCTGCATGATAAAATGACACTTTTCCCAATTCAACGCTAAGTGTGATTCTTCACATCTTTGGAGTACCTTGTCTAAATTGGTTAGGCACATTTCAAAAGAATCTCCAAAAACTAAAAAGAAATCCATGAAAACTTCCATTATGTTCTCAATCATATCCACAAAAATAGACAACATATACCTTTGAAATGTCGCTAGGCATTGCATAATCCGAAAGGCATCCATCTATATATGAAGGTAACGTAAGAACATATGAACGTGGTCTTTTCTTGGTCATTAGGGTTGATGAATATCTGATTGTAATCCGAATAACTATCCAAGAAGCAATAGAATGAATGACCAGGCACTCTTTCTATCATTTAATCCATAAATAGGAGAGGAAAATGATCCTTTTTGGTCACCTTATTGAGTTTACGATAATCTATACACACTCTCCATCCCATGACTATTTTTATTAAAATTAATTCCCCATTTTCACTCTCCACTATGGTCATTCCACCCTTCTTTCGTACACACTGTATCGGATTGACCCATTTACTATAGAATATGAGATAGATTATCCCCACATCTAAAAGTTTAGCTACTTCTTTCTTATGAGGGTTCAACCTATGTTGAAATTCCCTCATTGCTCTACATCCTTCTTCGAAGTTTATTCAATGCATACAAACATTAGGGCTTATACCCCAAATGCCGAATATCTGCCATCCTATAGCCTTAATTCACTTTCTAAAAACTGCTACCACTTTACTCTCTTGGTTCTCATCTAACTAATTATAAATGATGATGGGTAATATTTGACCTTCACCTAGAAAGGTATATCTAAGATATATAGGTAGAGGTTTAAGCTCTAAGCCAGGTGGTATCTCTGTGGAGGGTGGTATGGGTGCTTCGGTTAGAACTAATATGTCTTGGTGAGTTTGAACACATGAATCCTCCATCTCATCCTCTCTTTTAGACTCAGCTTTGTTCATATTCTCAGCATCATTGCATATCTCGAATTCAATTGGCTTTATTTTTGCAATGTAATTCTATACTTGTTTTTACATACTTGCATTCATCATTTCAATTTTCATAAACACATTGTTTTCCTTCGGATTCTTTATGGCCTTGTTCATATTAAATTCCACTTGATCTTCACTAATTTGAAGTGTCCATTTTCCTTCATGGACAGCAATTAATGCTTTTCCTGTGTTCATGAATGGTGGCCCAAGAATCAACTGATAATTTTTATCCTCTTCAATTTAAGAACCACAAAGTCCACAGGGATAATAAACTTAGCCATTTGCATCAGAACATCTTCCACCACTCCAAAGGGTCTTTTAATGGATTGATCAACACACTTAATTAACATTGATGTTGGCTTGACCTCATCGAGCCCTAGTTTTCTGAATATCAAGAAAGGCATTAGGTTGATACTTTCTCCTAAATTGCAAAGGTATTTTGTGAATTCAAGGTTACCAACCATAAAGGATATTGTGAAATTCCCTAGATCTTTCAGCATGGATGGCATCTGACTGGCGACTATAGAACTATAGATGCTAGTTAATGCTACCATTTGGTTCTCTTCCTATGTACACTTCTTTGATAATATTTCCTTAATAAACTTAGCATATTTGGGCATGTATTCCAAAACCTCGTCAAATGAAAGATTTATCTACAACATCTTTAGAATTTCTACAAAATTTGCAAATTGTGTATTTAATTTATTCTTTTGCAACTGTTGGGGATATGGAACTTCGGGTGGGTATGATAGGGGAGCAACATAAGGTGGTTACTCACTCATATTCACTTATGTCTCCTTTTTTTGGTCTCTCTCAATAGGAGGAGAGGTTGTAACTTTCATATTTATGGGTGGTTCTAGTTCTTTCACACTTTAAAGTGTGATAGCTTTAAGTTGCTCCCTTTGTTTTGCTTCAGAAGTGCTTGGAAGGTTCCCCACATTTCATACGAATAGAGTGTTTTCCAACTAGCTTATTTAAACCTCTAAATGATGTATAAAGGAGGCATGATTCTTTGTCACTTGTTCAAATTTCCCTTCTAGCCTCTTATGAGCATCTTCCATGCCTCTAATATGTTCTAAGATCTTATCCAACCTAGAGTCCATAGAGTTTGATTTCCCCTATTGGAAACCCGGTGGTCCTTGAGGTTAGAACTGGCCTCCCACATTGTTCAACTAAGAGAAGTTAGGGTGATTTTTTCACCTAGGGTTATTAGTGTTCGAATAGGGATTGTTTCCTCCACCTCTATCAAATTATACGCTCATATAGTTAACTTGCTCTGCTTCTT
The DNA here is from genome assembly GCA_027563885.1 of Erythroxylum longipes. NCBI lineage: Eukaryota > Viridiplantae > Streptophyta > Magnoliopsida > Malpighiales > Erythroxylaceae > Erythroxylum > Erythroxylum longipes. Next base: position 6,911 of record JAOQMS010042826.1, read on the forward strand.
GGTCCTTCATAAAAAAAACAATCAATAATGTCATAGTTGTTATGTCCACACAACTCACATCTTCTCTGAATAGTTTTTATAAGGGATGAAGAAGAAGCCTTCATATCATTTAGCTATCAAGTCAAGTTGTCAATTTTATCTTGCATTTTTATTATCTGGTCGACAGCTATAGCTCCTTTCTACTTTCAAAAGGTTATGTGTTGTTTATTTTTATCATTCATCCATAAATAACTATTATTTACCATTTCTTCTAGCAACTCCTCTGCTTCATCAGTAGTCTTTCACATAAGCAATCTACCTGATGATGCATCTGTGGTACCTCTTATGGGTGGATTGAATCCATTGTAAAAGGTTTACAAAAGAAATTCTTTTGGTAAGATATGGTGTGGACACCTCTTTTGTAACTCGTTATATCTCTCCCACACCTCATAAAGTGATTCCCTATCACTCTATTGGAAGTTCGTGATTTCTTTTATCATCTTCGTCATCTTAGTGATGGGAAAACATTGTCTAGGAATACATGTACCAATTGCTCCCACGTTGTGAAGTTTGAGAGGATCAACGAGTTATACCAAGCTTTAGCTCTACCCCTCAACGTGAACAGGAAAAGCCTTATTCTAACAACGTCTTCTTACATCCCATGATATCGAAAGGTATCACATATTTCGAGGAAGTTTACAATATGTGCATTGGGATCCTCGTTGTTCAGTCCCCATAAAATTGTACATTCATTTGAAACATGTTCAATAGGGCCAGTTTAATCTCAAAAGAAACAGCTTCAACTGGTGGTTGAGTTACTCCTTGATTGGCAGCATTGAACCTAGTCTCATGAAGTCCATGAGGGTTTATGGTTGGTTGCCTTGATGTCCTCTTTGATTGAACTCTTGTCAAAATTCTTCTTCCGTTGGTTCCTTTATTTCTTCTTCTTGGCATTTGGCCTGTCAAATGGCTCATTGTAAGTAAGTGATGTCGAGTTCTAAGGTTTTCACGATCCAAATTGTACTTCAAGTAACTCTTATGTTCACATGATTGCATGGACACAAGAGTGGTGAAAATGCCTTAGACTACAAGAACTAAACTAATCCCACAATTTACAATTTATAAGCCCTCAAAATACTGCAGTGCACAGGTTATAAGTGTAGTAAGTGAGGTGTCGATCCCTTAAGGAGTGGTGAACTAATTCAATTCTAAGTTATCTAAGGCCCTAAGAATTATAAAAATGAAAATAAAAAGTTGGCAAAAAAGTATACACGTGAAGATATTTGGAAAAAAATTTAATTTGTAAATTAACACAAAAAGAAATTAAATTGAGCTATAGCAAAATCACTATGAAAAACCACACAACATGAAGTTCCAAATTATGAGAAAGGGTGATTTTTCCTATCATTAATGGTAACCTAGTCATTTATGTATCAATAAGGTGTCGGTTCTAGACTATCGAAGGGAGGACTACTCTCTCTCAAGTTATAATCACAAACCCTAATTAATAATCCCTAATTAGGTTAAATACTGAACATGTAATCTCTCAATTATGAATAGCTCTAACTCTAATCAATTCTTAAGCTTTCTAAAAAATAATCAGGTCTCACATGAGATCTCTCTCCATATAATAACTAATTTGATTAATTGCTTCGTCTATTAGATCACTTAACTCTCCTTAACCTAACCTAATCATTTGAAATTTGATTGCGAAGCATAAAGTTATCGCAATTAATCACAACACCCAAATGATTAAACACAAAAATAACTAGACTAATAATAAATCAAGTCAAAATCGTTAAAGAAAATTAGAACATTATGATAAAACCCGAACCCATCAAGATATTCATATCCATCTAAACATTCAAAGAAAAAGAACACAAAGATAAATGAAATACACTTTGGAAGGGGATCTAGATGCCTCGAGAAAGAAGCAAAAGCATAAGCCTACTCCTCTTCCCTCTTCTTCCTCTTATCTCTCTTTTTCTTCTCTCTTCTTAGAGTTTACCCAAAAGTGGCAAATTGGAGAACTCCTTTTGAGATCATTTCTCTTTCTTTATATGGTATTTTCCATTTTGCATAAACCCTAGGGTATTCCCATGTCCAAAAGGTCTGAAAAATCCCTCAAATGTTAGAGTAGTGCTCTAAAGGCAATCACCTTTAAAATTTTTGTACAACCTTTATTTTGATTAATAAAGTGAAAGGAAATTTTTCATTAATTTGATGTTTATTTATTTATGAATTGATGTTGTTCTTAAATCAAATTAATGAATTCCATGATACAAAATGTAGTATGAAGGAAATCATGATGAGATCATGATAATAAGATTCCTATCATGTTCAATTTTGTTAGTATCTAAATTATCCCTACTCATAGGATTAATAAGATAGGACATTGTTAATCCAGATAGACTAGCACATGTTATACTTCTTTATTTGATAAAGCAGTGGATCTTATAAATTGTAAGCATGATATGTTTAGAGTTAACATGTGGATGCTTACTAAGAGTAGTAAGTACATCGGATAACCCGCTATGAGATTATCATATGGATGATCTATCAAATATCAGTGACTAATCTCATCATAGCAATGGTGTAAATGTCCTTATATTTGAGGTACTCAAGGATATCTTAGATACTGATCCTGTGCTTTGACACTGATCCTTGTTGCCTCAAGATGAGGTTGCTTATAGGGTGGTGATTGGGTACAGCTATTGGTATTCGAAGGTAATTGGCTAGCCAATAAAGGATTCACCACTCCTGATAAAAGGAGATGATACCTATGACCACTTGTCGGGTTCATTACTTGGGATTCTTTGACCAGAGCAGTTATGTGTTATGAAGAGAGTCTTCAATTAAATATAAAGTAATGAGATCCTAGGAAAAGAACTAACATCATTTAGACTAGAAGTGACATAGTCAGTCTAGTGGGAGTTGACACAAAGCCCATACTCTGAATCAAGTGAGGTATAGTATGATAAAGGGATGAACTGCATGATAATTGTCTACAGAAAGGTTTATAAGTCAGATAATTAACTATTGAAGAGTTCGTGTGTTAATACACTTATGTTTTGGTAAAATTGACCTCATTAAACCCTTCATGATTTGATTAGATTAAGAGTTAATTCAAGTGGCATGAAATCATTCATGATATGCTAGGATTAAGAGTTAATTCAATTGCTTAAAATAATCGAGAACTTAAGGGTCACACGTATAAAAGATCAAATGAAATATAAAGTTTGCATGACTATAATTTTAAGCAAGTCATGATCGTGACCAACTTTATGACATGTGGTAAATAAGTGAGTTCTTCACTTATGTATACAAAAAAATTAAGCTAAAACACGCTCAATTGAGAGGCTAGAGGTCCATATGAATTTTGGAGGTTGAGAGGACTGATCTTGAGGTTTATTTATATAGTTTTATGTAATTTTTGGATGAGTTTTATTGTATGTAACTTGTTTATGACTTAACTCTCAATTAAGCATCTACTTGAATTCATCTTGTTTGGTGCTCTAACCACCCTTACACACTAATTTCTCTTCTCTTTTCATGTTCTTCACTAGTTGTTGAAGGCGTTTGGTGTTTAATACAACATAACCAAGTATAAGATTCAAGAAAGGATAAGCATTTGCAAGGTACATATGTTGTAATTTAATCTTCTTACATTCTTTTTATACATGCGCATAGATTCTAGATTTTATGGGGATGTCGGGCTATTGTAATTTTAATTCTAATGCTTCTGCTACATAGCCATGCACGAGATGTATAGACTTATGGCTCCCTAACATCGAATACTTAAGTTTGGAAGGTTGTCTACATTTTCTGTCATTATGGCCCAAGATTTTGCTCTCTGTCAAGATTGTGGCAGACCCACCAAGCTTCTGTCACGATCATGGCATATGGTCCATGAATGTAGGCCTAGGTCAGGTTTTGGACTTCCTCTGATTCTCCTCTGTTCTTTGATATTTGATCTGAAACACTAACAAATACATCAAGGCACCTTAAATACACCAAATTTAAGCTCAATGGCATACCTTAACCTATAAAACACTCAAAACACTAATGTCTAACTAAATAATGACAATCCTAACCTAAAAATGCACTAATTATTCAATTTAACAACTAAACATATGCTAAACTACCCACTTAAACATATGCAACCTACCACTATCAATATGTCTAATTGTGTTTGGATCGGGATTGATTCTAGAACTGGACTTTACTTATATTCGACACTTTAATCATTTTTTATTGTTTGATATAATTTTTTTTGCTAGTTTACTTTCATTGTATTTTCTAAATTGTGTAAAACCCAAAATTAACTAAACATTCCCTATGGACACGATCCCAACTCACCACAATTACAAATTTTAGTTTGCAAAGTTAGGTAAAATTTTCAATGCACTCGACAAATGCTATCAAATTTTGTCATTGTTACTAGGTAATGTGGTGCTTTATTTTATTTATTTTATTTTAGTTGGTGTTTTGTGAATATATTTGTTTATAATTGTTTCTTTTTGTTATTTGTTAATTTTTAAACGTTTGTTAGTGTTGGTGTATGGTAGTGACCAGATCTCTTTGTAGAGAACTTGAGCAATCTGATCCAAAGATCAAGAAGACACTGCGGAGATTGCAAAAGGAAGTAAGCACCACTTTGGTTGGAGACTCGAAATCTGAATCTGAAGAAATGATGGCAAATCTGTGAACATTAAAAGAGTTGGCTACACCTGACCTAACTCAAAGACCATTATGCATTACATTTGCAAATTTTGCTGAACATGTTACTTTAGAGTTAAAGTCTTGATTAATAACTTTATTACCCAATTTTCATGGTCTTACAACTGAGGATGCATACAAGCATCTGAATGAGCTTGATGTGGTTTGTTTGAGTATGAAACCTCCCAAGGTGACAGATGAGCATATCATGTTGAGGGCCTTTTTGTTCTCACTCAAAGACTTAACAAAGGATTGGTTGTTTGATTTGCCAGCTGGTAGCACGAATACTTGGCTAGAGATGAAGAGACTATTCTTGAAGAAATATTTTCTAGCATCAAAGACAACAAATATTTGAAAGGAGATATATGGCATCAATTAGCATAATGGAGAGTCTTTTACGAGTACTGGGAGCTTTTTAAGAAATCGTATGCAAGTTGTCCGCACCATAACATACCATAGCAACTTCTCATCTAATATTTCTATGAAGGATTACTACCGATGGAGAGGAGTTTGGTTCATGTGCCGAGTGGCAGGGCACTTTATAAGAAAACTCCTATTGAATCCAAGATTCCGCTTGAGTAGATGACTGCTAACACACAACAATTCGACACTCGCCATGATGTTTGATGAGTAAATAAGGTAAGTACTTCATCTTTCGAACATCATTTAGGATGAACTATTATCTTTTATGAGATAGATTGCAGATGGACAGGCACAATTGAAAGCATGCAGAATATGTTTGAACACGAGCCATTCAACTAATGAGTGCCTGACACTACAAGAGGGAAGTATGGAGTATATGAATGCTGCAAAAGGGAACTTTCTAAATTAATACAACTTGTATTCATAGACGTATAGCCCAAGCTGGAAGGATCATCCCAACTTGAATTACAGAGGGAATAGGTAGCAGAATTACTTCCAAAATCAGTTGCAAGGAGCGCAACAATTTAACCAAAGTAGCAAGGAGCACAAAGAGCCTCCTCTTTTAGTTTAGGTACATCCCTTGACAAATTTATCAAGACCTCTATTCCTAACAATCTTCAACTTAGTCAGTGTGCAACAGCTTAGTCAGGGTATATAGTAGCTTCAAAAGAGTATTATGCAACTTATTCATAATATGCAATAGCTTGAGCAGGGGACAAAATTGAGCATACATAACATAGAAAACCAAATGGGTCAGAAGGCAGTGAAGCTCAATCTTTTAGAATCACAAAGTAGAGGAAAACTACCATCCCAACTGTTAATGGATATTTTATATTGATTTTCGATACATAGTTTACTTAACTCTTGTCCATTTAATGTTTAAAATGCAGTAATTAAAATTTAATTGTTTTAATTTTAGG
>JAOQMS010042827.1:0-12950 GCA_027563885.1 Erythroxylum longipes
AATCCTTACATGCAAATGGTTTATGATGTAGCCGATTATACCTTTCAGGAAAATATAGAAAATCTTGAAGAAGAACCCAACCCACAATCAAAATAGTTTTTTGACTTACTACACTCAGCTGACCAAAAACTATGGCCAAATTGTGGGACAATGACTCAATTGTCTTCAATTGCTCAAATCTTAAACATAAAGTCTGAAGGAAATATTTCTGATCATAGTTTTGATAAAATTCTTAGATAGTCTAATGAATCATTGCCTCCTGATCACACAATGGTTGATAGTTTTTACAATATGAAGAAACTTATTAGGGGTCTTCGTTTGCCTATTGAAAAGATTGATTATTGCAAATTGGGATGTATGTAATATTGGGGGGATGGTGTGGAATTACAAGAGTGCAAATTTTGTGATCAATCTAGGTTTAGGTCTAGAAAGCGTTCTATGAAACATAAATTAGTGCCCTAGAAGCGGATGTATAATTTCCCGCTAACTCTGAGACTTCAAAGACTATATACTTCTGATGTTACTGCATCTCACATGAGATGGCATAATGAACACCAAGAGGAAGATGGAATAATGAGTCATCCATCAGATGCATTGGCATGGAAACATTTCAATGACACCCATTATAAGTTTGTAGTTGATAGTCGAAATGTTAGGTTGGGATTGTCGACGGATGGATTCCAACCTTTTGGTCAATTCGACCAGCAATATTCATCATGACCACTATTACTCCTTATAATTTGCCTCCATGGATGTGTATAAAAGAGGCAAAAAAGTTCTTGATAGTGATTATGCTAGGGCCTACAAATCCAAAGCATAAAATTGATGTATTCTTACAACCATTGATATCTGAATTGCAACATCTTTGGGAATATGGTGTTGAGACATATGATGTGTCTCTGAAACAAAATTTTATATTGAGAGCAGCTCTGATGTGAACAGTTAGTGATTTTTTGGCATAGTCCAGTTGTCTGGATGGAGCACAGCAGGAAAATTGGCTTGTCCTTATTGTGGCAATGATTCGGATGTGTTTTATCTTCCAAACGGGGGCAAAATATGTTGGTTTGACAACTACAGAAATTTTCTTCATCCAAATCATCCATTTAGGCACAATAAACAACAGTTCATTAAAAATAGGATGGTAAAAACACCTCCCCCGCTCACAAAGCTGGTAAAGTGATATTGCAGGAGATTGAGGAATTAGGCTTACTGAAAGTTATAGAATTTGAAGCTGATGAAATTAATACAAGCATTAGTAGAAACTTTGGCTGGAGAAAACGAAGCATCTTTTGGGATTTGCCATATTGGAAAACTAATTTGATATGTCATAATCTAAATGTGATGCATATTGAAAAAATATTTTTGACAATTTGTTCAATACCATAATGAACATTAAAGGGAGGAAAAAAGACAATGTAAAATCACGAGTTGATTTGAAACTTTTTTTGTAGAACGAATGAGTCACATAAAGATCTCTGCACCGGTAAATATCCGAAAGCATATTACACTTTGGACAAAAAGTAGAGGGAAATATTGTGTGAATGGTTGAAAAGTCTAAAGTTTCCCGATGGTTATGTTTTAAACTTGGCAAAGTGTATGGACATGAGGAAGTACAAATTATTTGGGATGAAAAGTCATGATTGTCATGTGTTTACGCAAAGGCTAATTCCAATTGCATTTCAGGAGTTGCTACCGAATAAGGTTTTGGGAAGTAATAACATAATTAAGTTTTTTTTCAAAAACTTAACATCATTTGAAATTAAGTTAGTTGAAATGGAAAAACTAGAAAGGGAAATTCCAGTAATTTTGTGCAAGTTAGAAGGGATATTTCCTCCAAGCTTCTTTGACTGTATGGAGTATCTACCTGTCCATTTAGCACACGGGGCTAAACTGGCTAGTCTAGCTTAATATCATTGGATGTATCTATTTGAGAGGTACGTAATTCAACAAAAATGATTGTAATTGAAGTCATATCATGTTTTAATAACCAAATTGGTATAACCCTAGTCGCTCATATAGATATTTGCATCACTTGAAGAAAAATGTGAAAAATAAGGCTAGAGTTGAAGGTTCAATATGTAATGCTTATTTAGTGGAGGAAGCTAGTACATTTTGTTCAAATTATTTTAAGCCACATGTTCACACAAGAGAAAGAAAAGTTTCTCATAATGACAATGGGGGAGGAACTAGTGATGCTGATGATAACTTATCCATTTTCACATATCCTGGACAAACATATCGACGTTCAATGGGAAGAAAGTTAACAAAGGAAGAAATTGAGGCTGCCTATGGTTATATTTTATTGAACTATCAAGAGGTTCAACCTTTCGTGCAGTAAGTTGAAATCGATTATTTGGGTTTTGAATTTTAGTGTTATTCATAATTGAAATAAATAATAATGTTTTTAGATTATACGTGGAATTGTTATGCGAGCTCATGCCCGACAAAATACAGGATGATATCAATAAAGAAGTTGTAAGACACTTTCTTCGATGGTTCAAGCAATATGTAAGTTTTCACATACAACTATTAAAATAATTGAATTATAAGATTTAAGTGTTCAAACCATAATATACTGTTTAATATGGTATTTTCTTTTCTATAGGCCTTATAAAATTCAATCAAGAACAAGTTCATATATGATCTTGCGAAAGGACCTTTGCAAATTGTTAAATCATATCTGGTGTATTTCTTTAATGGATACAAATATCATACAGAATATTATGGTCATAGTATATCAACAATAAATAATGGAGTTTATATACAGGGAGAATTGATGGATTACTATGGGAAAATTATTGAGATACTTGAAATTGAGTGCCCTGTATTGCCAATAAAGCAAAGTGTGATATGTACGTGTGACTGGTTTGATCCAACTCCAAATGTTGGTACAAAAGTGCATAGTCCATACAATTTAGTTGAAATCAACAAGCGAAGAATATTTTGACAATTTGAACATTTCGTGTTGACAATACAAGCGATCCAGGTGTATTATGTCCCTTTTCCCAGCTTACGACATGATAAGTCAGATTGGTTGGCCGTTTGTAAAGTTAAACCTACACGTGTTTTTGAATCACATGGAAAAGGAGAACAGATAATTGAAAGTGAAGCATTTCAAGAAGATGCTTACAAAATAAATGCATCTGTCCTATATAAGGATAATGAACCTTTGAACGATCCATGTAATGCATATGTTGATATTTTATCTAGAGAGGATGATGAGGGCCAAAGATCTAAAGAAGAGCCTGAGTTTGATTCAAATTCTTCAGAAAAAAGATGATTTTGATTTACAAATAAGTAATGATAGCAATTAATTTGTGTTTGTAATTGAATATTATATTCAACTAATCAATTATTTCCTTTTCAATATACTGTGTTAAATATTGAATTCAAATTGTAATATTTCTAGAAAGTCCAAACAAATATTAATTTCAGCTTGAAATATGCCACCAAAGAGAAGACAGGATATGATGCAACCAAGATTCAGACCACGATTCAGAGGTACTTACTGTACAGGTGAAGCATCTCATGGTGTAGCAGCTGGATCTGAATCACCTCCACCCCATCTAGCTACTACACTTGCAGATGAGGCGTCACCTTTCGTACCTGCTGCTACACCATCCACCACCCTTACATCATTTACTACCACTATACTGACAGAGATATCAGGGGTAAACAATGATGATGAAGGAGGTGGCCACCAACCTGGAGCTGAGGGACCTAATGGAAGAACTTACATTACAATTGTCAATAATATGTAAGTAAAAATACATGAAACACTATATGTTTATAATTAAGTTATAAGTTTCAATTTTAAAAATGGTATAAAATTATTTGTTTTTATATTAGGTTCATACCATCTGGACCATGCTCAAGAAACATGACATCAAAATTCAAATAGAAGATTGATATTGAGGGTTATGTATGGAAGAATATCTCTCATGCCACAAAATAATTTTACTATCAAGAGTTTGAGGTACAACAAAATTTATTTTTTAGTAATTTTTATACATTGATTAGATAAATATTATTACTTTATAAGTATTTATCAAATGTTTTTCCTTTTTTTCAGAAAGAATTTTTTGGGAATATGGATTTGACGCCATCATTTATAAAGTATGGGAGAGACAAGCACGTACATGTTATCGAGACTTTGTTGCTACGATACACAGGGTCGGTGTATGACCGCCTTACATTTCTGAACAAATATGGAGTCATTGGCAACAGTATTGGACATCACCTGAGGAAATGTCCATTTCAGAGCGTAATTCGACCAACAGACGTGGAAGACCGGGGGGAGAGAGTCTTACAGTACATACGGGATGATCTAGTACCCACCAAAAGCATACAGAAAGACTTGCAAGTATCTACAGTTCACACTTATCTTCTCATTTCTTCACTTTGCTGTATTTCAATTGAATTTGATATGTGAATTTTGGAATGAAAATATGTGTTTCTTGTTGAGAATGATAATGTTATAAATGTTTGGTGCCATATATGGCTGTGTTGTAGAGTTATTTTCTTTGTTCAACAGAGGGTAAATATCATAAAAATAGAGGAAACTCTGCTAAAATTTTTGTAAATTCTAGTTCACTTACAATATTTTATTCTTATACAGGAAAAGTCTATGGGCATGAGGCCTACACCCCGTCAGCTCTTTTTGCACACTCACACTAAGAAGCATGACGGTGTGACATTCGTCAACAGCCGTTGTAGATAACTAAATGTATGAGAAATTTATGGTTTAATATTAATGCTTAATAATTATCACTTACTAATATAAACATTACCTTCTGATAAAACCAAATACAAGAAAGCATTCAAAGACAGTCTCAGCAGTCTAAAGATGTTGATGAGACTGAAACCTATCTTCATGCAGTGGGCGGTAGGGACTGTCAGGGAGGGACATTTGGCTCAGGTTCATTTGCGAATAATTATTCGTAATCCTCCACATCAAGTACAGCAACATCTAGTAGGCGGTCCATAACCAATGAAGTCCAAGAGCTTCAGAGCACAGTGCAGACATTGGCAACTCAGTTGCAATAGTCGATGGATTAGTTGCAATAGTCGATGCAGTACGTAGCTCAACTCCATAATGAGGTGGATAAGTTGAAAGGTAGGGTAGCACCTTATTGCACCAATCAGAGCATCCGCCGTCTCCAAATCGATATTGTACTTTTGGTCATTTTATTTGAATTATGAAAACTTATTATGTACGATTTAATGTTTTTTTTATCAATTAAGATATTTTCAACTTTATATCATCAATATACTTTCTGTTTAAACAAATTAAAAGTATACTATTACATTAATAACTGTTTAAATTATGTATCAATTATAACAACATGAAATAAAATTTATTGACGATATTGACAATATATTTTTTAAAAAATTTATGCTTGATTTACTGACAGACATTCGCGGTTCTGTCGGTGATTCCCTCAAGATTTGGTATGATTTTATTCACTCGTGTTTTTGGGTAGTGTTGGTGTATTTTTGATCAAGTTCTGTAGATTTTCACATTCAAAATGAGTCTAAGAATCAAGTAGGTCTTTAAACCATCACAACCTAAAGGAAAGGTGCAAGTATCAGGGCATGATAAGTAGAATAGAGTGGCAAACTTTGGAGCTTCAACAGAAAAAGGTATTCAACTCTAAAATCTTTGTTCTAGAAATATATGTTCACCTAGATACTTTGATTTTGATATATTGTATACTCTTGGGTTGAAAATTTAGGTAGTAAAATTTAATGGGATAAATTCATTAATTTTACCTTTGTTGTGTATGAGGAATTGACCCTTGGATTTTTTACTACTCTTCAATTTGAATTAAGTAATCCTAATGAATTTTGGTTTCGCTTGTATGGTCAACCAAAGCAATTGAATTATGAGATTATATGTGAAATTAGTGGATTCCTGGAATCAAATATAGTTTATCAACATAATAATTTTAATGTCAAGAGGTATTGGACTCGTTGACTGGGGTGGAAGACTTTAATGTTAAGAATGGCCATAACAATGTTATTCTTAGTCCCAAGCATTTATTACTTCACAAATTTATGTGTCGAACTATTTTTGATAAAGTTGAAAGTAACAAGTGTTTGGCTAAAGAACTGTTCATTTTGTGGTACATGGATCATGATGTTAAAGTTTGCACAAACACTTACATTTTTAATACCATAATTGCAACACTTTAAAAGAGAAGTAGTAATCTTGGCATGGGTTATTTGGTTAGTGCAATTGCTCTATTATGGTGTAGTTGTTGAAGGACCGACTATTATTATGCCTGAATTTCTTAATCATCATCATCTAAAGAGAGCTAAGATCTTGGAGGTTCAACATATGGAACTCCGAGATGTCAGCTCTAAAACACATGTAAAGTATAGGACAGAGTAGGCTAGTTCAATCTCAGCATTACCTCAGTAAGAAGTTGAAGACTTAACCAATGAGGAGATTAAGGATGAGGAAGCAGCGGGATGGGAGAATGTGCCTAATATGGTTTTAGTCAACAACAAATTGTTGAAGAAGATAGCGCAAGAACAATGATGGCAGCATCGTGACATCAAGAGAATTTATAAATTCTTTGCTCACTTAAGGTTACACGTGGTAAGTTTTACTATTTATAACCTTGGTAACTACCGCAAGCGCACGGATCGTTCACGTAGTAACTAAGGTGTCGATCCCATGAAGAAGGAAACTAGTCCTAAAATCTAACAGTGACTAAGTTTGCAATACCTAATTAAACAACTATTGCAGAAATTAAAATTAATCAAGAACCAAACATGAGAAATTAAAGCACCAAAAGAATGAACAAAATAGCCAGCTCACACAAATAATCCGAAACTCAACCTAGAAGTGACCAATTAAGAGAAAGGGGGAATTAATTCGAAACTAAATAAAATCTACCCAATTATGTAATTTCTGACTTAAAGGGCCTAGACGATCCTAGGATGAATTACACTTTCTCGAGTTATAATTCTTAACCCTAATTTATAATCCCTAATTCAAATTATAGAAATTGCAATCTCTTGATCTGCAATTGGTCCAAAACCTAAATTAGTTCTAAAGTTGTCTATTAGCCTACTAGGAATCTATGTTTGATCTCTCGTTACACGACTCTACCATTTTGATTCAACTCTTTACTTATCGATTTACCTAACTCACGTTAGCCTAAATAGATGATTTTCACCTAGTACACCCTCTCAGTTTGTTGCTAAGTTATGAAGAATCAAAATTGAATCACAAATAAATTAAATAAAACACAATCAAATAAATTTTATTAATCTCAAGAACCAAAAACCCGAAGGTGAGTTTAGACAAAAGATTAACAATCAACGACAATATTGCTAATAAATATCAAAATCTCATACATCAATGAAATTGAAATAAAAAATAGACAATACTGTCGGAATGGATCTTGGACGTAGCGACAGTGGGAAACTACCTGTTATGGGAAGTACGTCGCTTCAAAATCATGGCCTATGTCTTTTAGCCCGAAACTCTTTAAATTTTCACGTTGTTCCTTGTTTACCTTGCAACACTATCACACACATCAAGTTACCTCAAAAATATACAAATTACGCTCAAAGATTCATACTGACCCATAAAAACTAATAAACACATAAATTAACACAATTGAAACCTAAATACACACTAAACACTCAAAATAACACTAATTACTTAACAAATCAAACCCTAAAACACAATGCAAATCACAACTATAAACATCCCCTCACTTAAACGTTTGCTTATCCTCAAGCAAACAAAATAACAACACCTAACAAAACAAACACACCATGCAATAATGTGACAATGGCTCTAATCTTCATGAACTAAATTTAATCTTGGACACACCCATTCGAATTATGTCAAATCATTAACATGCAAAATATGCGTCTAGGGGCTTTGAACTAAATATACAACTAACTTAAGACCAAGTGTTAACCTATTTACCCATTTCAATTGTGCACACTCATTAATAATTTTTCGGCCCCTCAGACTTGGTAACTGTTCCTAGGTATAGTTCCATGAAACTTCAAGCCTATTACAAGTCCAGTAGGTTTTTATTTAAACACACAATTTTTATTTTTATTTATTTACTTTTTTAACCTGAGACTTAGCCTTTTACTCGGAGGCAAATATTTGTGATGAATGTCGATCCGGTTACTCGACTAAGTCATTTATTAACAGCTTAGTTGAAACGTCATTATAGGCTTTTTACGCGAAGGCACACATTTGTGATGCATGTTGATCCGGTTACTCAACTACATCACGTTTTCAACTGGCTACTAGCTCTATTCATAACCTGAAGGCTAGCGGAATAGTGATTATTAAACACTTATTAAACACTTTTTTATTGCCTACCTTGTTGCTTTAAACTATCCGTTTCCATGAAAAAATACTAGTTAAGCTACTTAGCTAAAAGGCCTCAAGTTATGAATAAATGTGACAATCTATAGGGTGCTAAATTTACACTAAATCCTAATTAGGCTGTATATTTATCCAAAGGCCCCCAAATTCACTAATTTTGTAGGCCAATGATTGTTCACAACCTAATAGACTATGTCCAAAATTTTAAAAAAAATCACTCAATCTAAGCCATTGACACATTCACACACTTCACACCATGCAACTAATACTATCATACAGTATGCAAAATTCACATACAAAAGAAAAACATAAAATCCCTCCCCACACTTGAACAACACATTGTCTCTAATGTGAGAAGGAAACACACACGACACATACATAAACGAAATGTGAAAACAGAAATTAAAATAAAAAAGAACAGATTAAAATAATGATAAAAATAAAAATAAAAATAACATATTAAACACAAAACAAAATAGAATTGAAAACATTTTTATGTTAGAATTGAATCCTAAGGAGATAGAGGTGGTGATGGTATGGGAGGTGGTAATTGAACACCCTGAGCTTCGAAATACCGATGGAGTTAGCGGATCTCTCGGCTCTAGCGTCTTTGTATCCGCACCACTTCCTTTAGTGTTCTGTTGCTTTTGGAGATCACATCCAAAACCTTTGTCTAGCGTTGGTCCTCTTCTCCCTCTTCTTCTGATTCCTCGCTTGTTGATGCCTCTTGTGCCCGCCTAGGAGGCACGGAGCTCGAGCTTGCCTGACATGCCCTGGTCTGCCTATGTGTCTTTTCATTGATTTCCCTCAGACTCATATTGGTGGAGTGAATGATCTCTGCGCAAAATAGATGACGATAGCCAAAGAACTCGAGTAGATGCACTATTAACCCCCTCCATTCCATACCAAAATACTCTACAATGGTAGAAACTAGGTACCCTATTCCAAGATGGTTACTTTGCTTTCGCGGAGTCGCAGCAAGAGCATTCAGCACATGTGTGGATGCGCATACTGAAATACTATGTTCCATGCACCACAGTATGAATAGTTCCTTAGTGGAACACTTGTTGGTCTCTGATTTGTCAAAGACCAGCTAACACAAAAATTTATGCGACAGCAAGTGTTCATGGGATCGGATAATATTGTTGCGGGCATTTTAGGCATAAAAGCGCTCAACGCTGATAAGCTCATTCCAATATTGGGAGGCATAGAAGTCATCATGTTGGTCGACAATGGTGGATTTGGGGAATCCATATATGTCACACATGATCTCTACCATTAATTTGTACGCTCACCCCCTCAATCTAAACCATAATTCCTTAGTGTTTTTAGGTCAAACGTCAAGGACATGAAAAACTATAGGGTAAGCTCTTCACAAACGAGGAATTGGAATCTCATAAATTGACCCCACTGGATCCTCTCTACTAAGTTCTCTACCTGCTCACGCACTTCTATCCTATCCAATGTATCAAAATCAAAATATTTAGGCACAACATTTTTCCTAGAACAAAGGGAATGGAAACGAACACCTTCCTCCTCGACATAGATAGGAAAAGGAGCTCCAAACTCTGCTGCTCGGTTTTTTCTCCCCCGTCCCACAACTTGTTGTGCTCTTTGAGGTCCTGTCGGGCTGTTTGAACGATATGAAGCATGATTGGTTTGATTTTGGAAAGTTGACAGTTGAATAATTCTAGAGAGATATTAGAGCGTTTGAAAGTTGGAGTTCTAGAGAGATAAACTAAAAATGAAAGTGAAGGTGAAAGTTAAGTAAGAATTGAATAAATAGGTGGTAAAAGGGTAAAATGATAAAAGTGTTAGTTAAGATTCGCGTCCTCCCCTTTTTGTACATAGTCACAGGCCACGATCATGGCCTGCTATGCCACGATCGTAGCATGCAGCGTACCACCGAAGGAAATCTCAATCGCAGGCCACGATCATGACCTGACAGGTCATGGTCGTGGACAGGGTTTGTATGCTGACACCAAGTCCTTCTTCTAATTCTTTTTCTCTCTCAGTTTATAGTTCTTTTTCACTTTTATTAATATTCTTACGTACTCTTCCACAAGATTCCGAAATCCTATTCCTCTTTTTGCTTTTATTGAACCAAAACAAGAATGAACCTAACTACGAAATTCAACTAATCTAATAAAATTAAACAATAAACTAATTTTTCCATAGGTTGCCTCCTATATAGTGTTTCTTTTAACGTCGGTAGCTCGACACCCTTTTAAAACTCACGATAGTTGGGATGACTGATTTGATGGTAGCATCGTTATTCATCTCGAAGTCTGAATATTTGTTACCATGTTGCAACTACCACCTTCTTTGAAATTTTCCTTGCCTCGCCTTCTCCTTCGCGAGTGCTTTTTTCAGAAAGCATTTGCAAGATCGTCAATGTCTTCCCATTCTCCTCAAGGTTTAAGTTTGTTATGATCCACTGGAGTTGGAGGAGCTCTGTACTCTCTAATAGTTACCTTGAAGGTCAGTTGCTCCTTCCCTACCTGTAGAGTTAGTTTGCCCCATCCACATCAATAATTGAGCGCGGAGTGGCTAAGAGCGGTCGTCCAAGAATCGTCGGAGTATCCTCATCTTCATTGATATCCAAAATATAGAAATCCATGGGAAAGATAAAATTACTGACCTTGACCAACATATCTTGTATGATTCCCATTGGTTTAAGTGAAGTCCTATTGACCGTCTTAATCAAAAACTTTGTGGGGACTAACTCTTGTAATGCCAATTTAAGATTGAGAGTGTAGGGCATCACATTTATGCTCGTGCCTAAGTCTACAAATGCCCTATCTACAATGATCTTTTTGATACTGCAGGGGATGAAAAAGTCCCCTGGATCATCCTTCTTTACTATGTTACGACTGTCTTCCAGTATTCGCTCTTTCCCCTTCCCTGTGATGGACTCTTGTAATTTTAGATTAGCCTGTATTCGTTCTGTCACTTTCTTGACTTTGTTTGGCCTGATTTCTTTTAACGTTTCTGTTTTCCTCCTGGCATATAACTCCTTATGAGCAAAAAAGTGGTGCAGGAATATCCATCGAGTTACTTGCACCGATTTGCTCATAGTCTCAATAGGAAGGTCGTCTTTAACTACTTGACCTTCTCCTTTGTCTACCTCTTCCAGCTCCTCGTCCTGCGTCTGGCTTATAACCATAATACGCTCCTTTAGGTTCGATCCAGTGTTGCTTGGAAGAGTTCCAGCATTACAAGTCAACATTGCTTCCGTGAGTTGCCCCACTTGGACTTCTAAATTGTGGATAGACGAAGCATGATTCTTTGTGACTTGCTCGAATTTATTCTCGAGCCTCTTATCTTATCTAAAATTCTATCCAATTTTGAATCCATCGAGCTTGTTTTGTACTATTGGAAGCTCAATTGTCCTTGGGGTATGAACTGCCCTCCATTGTTGTTGTTAGACCAGGAGAAGTTTGGGTGATTCTTCCACCCGGGGTTCTATGTGTTGGAGTAGGGATTATTACCCCCTCCACATCCAAATTAGGCCCCCATAAAATTAACTTACTCTGGGTTATCATCTCTCATCAGATAGTAGTCCACCGTATTATGATCTAATTGGCCGCATAGCTCACACTTCAATTGTGCGGCCTTTACCGTAGCTGAGGATGACGCCTTCATATTACCTAGTTGTCGTGTCAAGTTGTCGATCATAGCTTGCATTTTCGTCATCTAATCGACAACAACAACTCCCTTCTGCTCCCTAAAGTTAGTAGGTTGTCTACTATGTTCACTAGCCCATAAATAGCTATTGCTGACCATCTGTAGCACCCCACTCCCGCAAGACCCGTACCTGACATCCTGTGTGATGTCCGAGTCTGTGCCCCGCGAGGGCGGCGTGCTAAGACACTCACTCATTCGGAAATAGGTATAAAAACTTTTTTTCCTTTGTTTTCTTTGAAAACCACAATCACACATGTTATGCAGAAGTTAAGCATCACATAGGGCCCACTCTCACTCGTAAACACTTTTAATCATAGTAATAAAATCAACAATAATTTCAATAGCCATTTGGGTCCTTTTCACAAATACAAAACGCTTTAGTTGTTTCGGAATACAATTTTATACAAAAATTTACAGAATAACCAATTCAATACAAATTAAGGAAATAAAATGCAGACGCGAACTTATCCCGACCTTTATCCTTCACTTGTATGCTATAGGTATACTCCCGTTGGCCTAACGGGGTATTCTTCTGATCATGAAAAATAATTGCAAATTTTGGGTGATTTTTGCAAACTCAATGAGTGACCATCATCGATGGCTCACCCAATCACATAACACGTAAATCACGTTATTGCACATCTCACATTATTTCGCATTTCACATGCAATACACTTAATCTTTCATATTATGCATATTCCATGCACATGGGACTCACTTTCCATTTCTTACTTTGTTGTGACCGAGTGCCTAAACTGTCCTGTATCCATTAGATACCGGGCTGATTAATAACTATCCCTTATCTACTTTAGGGATATAGGGCTCATTATACATAGTGAGCCTTAGGCTCTTAATCACTTTTGAGCTCGAGGCTCATTTTCACTTTTCACTTTCT
>JAOQMS010042828.1:0-12949 GCA_027563885.1 Erythroxylum longipes
TTCAAGCATTGTACGCAATGTGGAAAAAGGGAAACAGAAGATGTACCCTGAAAGAACAACAGGTGACCTAACTGAAGAACAGATACATGAAGCAGTGAGAAACATAGATGAGGCATGTAATGCAGTACAAACAAGAGGAATCTATGTTTCACATCACATCTTAAAAGCATCAGGAAGTAATCGTGGACGCTTCACCACAGATGCAACATCTCAGGTAGTTAGAAGAGTGACTAAAGGACAGTACAGAACTATCGAGGTTGGAGGTACTTTTTTGAACTTAGAGACTTTTGTGCACCTGATTATGCACCTTAGACCTTTAAGTTCTATATCTTCAATTAATGATGTCTTTCCTCTTCTTGGAAAAACTATTCCCAAGCTACCTAGACCTGATGACCTTAAACTCCCTGAAGGAAAGCAATTCTTCAAACCCTCTGTTCTAAAAATAATAGAACTAAATGTCTTACCCTCAGAGACATATGTTGCTACGAACTTCTATCCATCGAGTGCAACTCAACAAGTCAAAACTATTAAAGAAGAAGAAGAACGACGTTCTGAGCAGTGGAATCAGGAAGCCTTAGTGAAGGAGATTGAAGAAATTCATACTAAGGTTGATGATCTACAAGACTCAGTGGGTGGTCTACATGAGGAAGTAGCTTATTTACGAGTTACAATAGAAGCAAACCTCAAGTTGATCAGAACGGATATGCAATGCATGTTTTCTGAAATAATGAAGCATCTAAGGTAACCTTTTTTATTAATAACAAATAGGGGGAGAAAAGAAGGAAAATAGGGGGAGACAAAGAGACAAGATTGGAGAAAGAAGAGAAGAAGAAAAACGAAAGAAAGAAGAAAAGTAGACGATAGCATGCATATATGTATTTTTGGTTATTGTCGTCTTATTTTCATCTTATTCATTTGTTGTGTTCTTATTCATCAAATTGAATAAAGATTCATTCACTTTAATTTTTTTATAAAATTATGATTATTTGTTATCATTAAAAAGGGGGAGATTGTTAGGTCAAAAGACTTTACGATGAGTAATTTTGATGACAATCAAATAATAATAATGTTAGAAACAAATGAACGTTTTGACAAGTGTGTTAAGTGTGCAGGCAAAGACAACATAGATGCAGACGCAAAGTCAACACAGACGCAAATATATATAGATGCAGACGCAGATGCGAAAGTAATACATATGCAGACATAGACGCAAAACATAGACGCAAAACATATAATGCAGACACAGACGCGAAACATAGACTCAAATACAATGCAGACACAGATGCAAAAGCAACATAGATGCAGACGCGAAAGCAACACAGATGCAGACGCAAAGACATAGACGATACCATGAAGATACATTGGCACATTAGACAGTTATTTAGTTAGAGTTAGTTACAAAACTCAACTAAAGAAGCAGTTATCAATATTAAAGAAGCGGTTACCAAATATCAAGAAGCAGTTAGAGACGAAGACTATAAATACTGGTCGTAGTCAAAGATGTTACGATCTTAGCAATTTTTAACAAGCTTAGAAAACTGAGAGACTCTTAGCAATCTTAGAGAAAGTTAGACAAAAGAGAAACTCTATAATGCAATACGAAGAGAGCTAATCTCTGTAACAAAAGCTCACAATCTTTTTCTAGTGAGAGAAAGAAAAGGCGGATAGCCTGGAGAGGCTAAGATAGTTGAAAGAATACTTTGAAAGAGACCTGAAGAGGCTCTGGAAGGGAAGAAAGAATACTTGTAATTGTTTGGAGTATAGTGAAACACTCAGACGAACTCTGAGAACTGGACGTAGCCCACGATTTGAGGTGAACCAGTATAAAATGGCAGTGTCTATTCTTTACTCTTTACTTCAGTTTATTTTGTTGTTAAACAATTATACAGAAGTTACTTGCAATTTATCTTAGTGATAATTTTCATATAAACTTTGTGATATCTTTTTAACAAGAAAGAGAAGTTTATAGCAAGATTCTTTATTCACAAAAAGGATACAAAAATTCAACTCCCCCTTCTTGTGTATCGAGTTTCTTGTACGTAAAGTTTATACTAATGTGTGATTTACTTCAAATCCATACACATTGGATAACATAAAAAATTTCTAAAGAGAGAAGGAAACAGTAAAAAAAGTTAAGGAATGCTTAATCGGGTTGTCAGCATCGATATTGCCTCTGAACCGACATCAAGAAACTAACCTTCCATGGGTTTCTCAAAGTTGAGAGCTTTATCCCTCTTCTTCATTAAAATCAAAAGCTCCCAAGAAAATGGTTCTGCTACCCAAAGAATGTCTCCAGCTGAATGTCCCTCTCTGGAAAAACTCATGCGTCCCTTCTTATTTCTCAAACCAACGCTACTGTTCTTTTTTCAAAAACACAACACACATAAAAAACCCTCATTCTTTTCTACCCCTACTATGTTTGTGTTTTAGTTTTCTTAGCCAACGACAGTTTTTCTTTGTCCCAGCCAAGGACTAAGTTTTGGACTGTCCTTTGTTGCTACTTGTGTCATCGTTTTCCAGCTGCTCTTTGCTTGCCATATGCTACTGTTTCATGTTTCATCTTTTCCAGTTGCTTATTCACGTTGTTTTACTTTTTTTAGTGATATTTAGCTCCTTGCTTGTCTATCCACCTTTATTCTCTCCAAAAGTCGTGAGCACGAGTGTCCATTAGTTAAATTAATATCTTACATGACCATGGACATCATTAAATTGAAGTTCTTGCATCCATGCAACAACATGCACAACAAGTTTTCTACTCCTTTGTGTTTTCATTTTTTCTTGTCTTCTTCTTATCTTATTTGCTCTAGTCTTCCTCATTCTTGTTCCATGAAGACAAGTGAATATGAATCTTCAGTAAACGGCCTAAATATCATGCTTTCGACTCATTTTAACTTCTTTGCTTTCGAATTATGCTTAAAATCACATATGAGTCAAAGTAAGTATCGTAAGCAATTTTATGTCATCAATTGCTAAGTGTAAGGGAATAATTATACAATCAATCGAGCATATATCAATTCTCTATTGAATCGTTTTTCATTAAAAACCATTGTTAAAACTTGAATGTGATACATAATAGTCGTGTTAAAGGTTATATGTGGCAACTAATAGTGTTGAATCGTTAGGGATAACGTAGCATGAGTTAAGTAATCTAAGTTTGTGTGATTATTGTTTAGATTGGTCCATTTTTCTCACTTGTAATGTGGCTGTCTAGATAAACTTAGAGAGCTTATTCTAGGTTTCCCGATAGTTAGGGTTAACTAAAGAGCTTGTTTAATTTACTATAACCTAAGGAAAAACCAGGATTAATAGAGCTTGTTGGTAATTCACGACCTATTGTTCAGAAAAAGGTGTAAGGACAATAATGCAATGATATATGTTAGAATCTACATAGGCCGAGATTAAACTAAGAACCGAGTTTTACACACATTTATCACTCGTCATTTTTAATTGTTTTTGATAAATTGCTTGTGATAGTTTATTTTTATTTTGTTATCTCAATTGAATTTACCTAGAACCCCCTGTTTTATTTCTTTTACATCAATTATTTTCTTGATGAAAATTAACTGAATATTCCCTGTGGATGCAATCCTGACTCATCACAACTACAAATTTTAGTGTGTAGAGTTAGGTAAATTTTGCAGTACACTTGACACGCATTGTCAATTAGCGTGGTAACAACCCTTATTCTAACACTTATACCTAGGTAAAAAAAAACAATCAAAATTTTCTTGGTTTAACAATGCAAGAAACCAAATGAGAGAATAAGGCCCACTAGTATTTCAATAATATAGGTCCGGTTCATTGGAATCAAATATGGACAAGTTAATGGATGTGTTGAATTCCATGTTCATAACACAAGATGAGTGCCAAAGAGGATGAAATCTAAGTTCGACCTTGGAGTTTTAAGTGGGACAACTAGATCAGTCATCATCTACACAAAGTGTGGAGATTCTATAACACCCACATACCCCCTAAAGGATATGCAGATGCTACACAAAATAGAACTAAAGTAATCCAATACATACTAAAGCATTTCTAAAAACTCAAGAAGCATAAATTTCATTCATAATTGGCTGGGTCATATTTAGAACACAACATACATGTGATACTTATTACTTACAAGGCTTAAATCCAAATCCAAACTGTATTAATGTTTTTAAAAATCATTAAAAAAACATAAAATACAACATATCTCATTACATTGAAACTGTCCATTAATTTTTAGTAGAACATTTATAAATAAAAGAAGACCATTAATAGATTTCTACAAAGGGAAACTAATTCTATAAATTTATAATGAACAAGTTAAGTTTAGCATGAATAAATTCTTGACGAATCTGAAAAAGGGCAACTATTTCATGAAAATTTATATAATTCATGAGTGTATAAAAGAGAAAGAGGAGAGCCATAGAGAAGAAGCTAATATTGAGGATGTAGAGTATGATGGAGAATAAGAGAAGGAGGATTTGGGTGAAAAATTAAGGCGAGAGATCTTAGTGAAGACAAAAGCACCCATATTATCCTTCTTTAAGAAACTACCCATTTTAATGCTGAAACCCTTACTTAAACATCTTAGATATACCTTTCTAGGTGAGGTTCATACTCTACCCATCATAATTTTAAAATTTCTAAAAGGTATAAGTCCTAATGTGATGATGCATAAGATAAACCTTAATCAAGGTTGAAAGGTCATAAAGGAAAGATTGTAACATCCCATTATCCCATGATCAGGGTGAGAAACCTAGGATATTGTACACGAGAGTTTATTGAGCATGTAGCAGTACATTTCATGTATCATATAGCATACTTATACACGTGAATAATGTTAACATTCATTAAAATAATTGTGCATGCATTCATTGACAATTTCCCGATAAAAGTGATTTTAATGCGATTAAAATGTGAATTGTGGCTTATTTGTCTTAAAAATGGATCAAACGTGTATTAATATTAATTTAAAATTTTTGGTGACATTTCAGACATTTCGGAAATTTCTAAAAATTTGGAGATTTTGGACTAGGAAAAATGTAGAAATAAGAGATAAATAGAAGTGTGACATGTGGTAGCCTTACATGGATGACAAATGGGTTACATGCATTTGTGACATGTGTCAAGACACAAGTAAGACACCTAGTCACGTTTTTGGCAAGGAAAATTGCTACATTTGGTGACCTTTCTCCTTATTCATCCCTCATCAAAATCACCCACTCTTTTCCTTGTACCCCATCACCAAACCACCATACGTTTTTCATTCTTGGTTATTTGGCACCAACCTCACTTGAACTCATTTGTTCTTTTCATTCTCTCTATCCTTGCTTTTCTTCACCAAATCTCATCCTCTCTCAATTGCTAGAATTTTTTCTGAAACAAGAAAGTTATGCTTTAAGTTTTATGGTTGGCATAAATGACATTTTGATGATGTTTTAATGTTTATAAATGGATGAATGTGTGAGTGGTGTAGCAAGATGAATGGATGTATGAGTGAGTGGTGTAGGAAGAAGTAAATTTAGTGATATAAGTAAAGTGATGAAGGAGTTAAATGAAGATTAGTGCAGTAGAAAATGTGAAGAAAGTGTGATAAAGGATTGTGATAATTGGAGTTAAATGAAGATTAGTGAAGTAGACAAAATTGCAGAAAAAGTGATATAGAAAAGTATGGAAATAGGTTCTGTTTTTTAGTTATAAGCAATCATGAAATTGTAAATTGTGTATAGAGAATACTAAACTGAAAATTTAGGTATAACTGAATCATCAACATCAAATGATAGAATTTTGGCAATGTAGTGTGCTAGATTATATTTTATGGAGTGTTTTTACTGAATACGCATCTTTATTTTGGCCATATCTTGATCTGTGAATATTCAAATTGAATGAATTTTGATTTATATTAAACTAGAGATGTATAGCTACAATTTTCATGAAGGAATTTAATTTTAATTCTATACTTAAAGTCTTGAAATTTAGCTTGAAGTTGAGTTCTGGCATAGGTCGCAGCACTACCCTTGAAAGAAATTGTGTCTTATTTTTATCTAATAAATTGTATTGATATAGGCCAAATGAGATAAAGTTGTCATCATAAAATATGTAGCTTATTCTCTTAGCTTTCTAATGGTATAAATTTTGTAATTTTTGATTGTAAGAATTGAGAGATATGAGTTTTACAAGTTTGAGTGCACATTAGGGGTACACGCATCCTTCAATTATGGGAATGCACGATCGTGCACTAACCTTTCAAGCATGAGAATGCAAGATCATGCACAAGCATGATCGTGCACTAATCCTTCAATTATGGAAGTGCACGATCGTGCATCAACCCTTTACACTGTTGTGCACAGTTTGCAATCATTTAGTATAACTTATGGAATACTGAACCAAATTAAGTGATTTTGTTTTTTTTGAAACTTAAGACACAAAGGAACATTTTTTTAGAAGAATTTATTGTTTAAAAATGTTAGTTTCTAAGTCAAAATAGCCATACAAGTTTGACCTAAAATCTGCATGAGAAAATCTGGAAAAGAATGTAGGAAAAGTATCATAGGCAGTGATTTTTCTTCATGAAAATGTTTTGATGGTGCGATGTTTGGTCCTACTAATGCTAGGGTGTTTCTATATGAGGTATTAAGGTTTAAATAAGAGCTTAAATGAATTTGGCTGATGTTGAATGAAAAGATTAAGGTGAGTAAAGTGTATTTGAAGTAAAGAATGCATGGAAGGTGTTGTAAATTGTTTATAGAGTGTATTAAGGAAACATACCTAAATTGTTTATAGAGTGTATTAAGGAAACATACCCGAAAAGTTTTCATTGAACATACATAATACATGATACATTCAAAAATGTGCTTATTAATTTGAATGTGCAATATAGTAATGTGAAAATATATATGATTGCATATAGAAGAACACATCAAGAGATCGTTTCTAGATATTGTCGGGACTTCAAGGCAATAAACTAAAGGGAGAAATTGTGAGTAACCTAAGATGGTCTCACGTTGAATGTTTGTTTGTTAAATTATGTATTGAATTATTGTGATATGTATAAACTGAATTCCAGACATCCAATGTCTGAGGCATTTGATGTATGAATAAAACATTGGAAGTGCTACTTGAATGTAAATGTGATTGATTAAATGATTCTTAACTAGTATGTTGAATGCCGAACCAAAGTCCGATGAAAAAAGTGAATGAGAAAAGAATGTGAATGTGACAGAATGAGCATAATGATTGAATATGCATGGTGCATTTCATTACATGAATGCATAAAATATAAAGGTAGTTGTGACTGGAGTTGCTGGTGAAAAAGAGCTTAAAGCTCAAACATCTGTGGTAAGAGCCTATGGCCTAATGTGTATAAAGAGCCCTGTACCCCCAACGGATAATAGACAGCATGAAAGAGCCTGGTATCCACAACGGATACGAGACAATGAAAAAGGTACTCAGTCACAACAACATAATAAATGAATTCTAGTTTTATAAACATTGCATACACATATGATATGAATAAATTGAATAATTGCATTGTTTTGATGAGTTTTCTTATATTAAATATGTGAAAACTTATCAATGAATATGTTATTCATGATCGCAATGAAATGATAAATTGTATGGATTTTTTTAAAAATGTAACTAACATGAACAAAGTGTTTCATGATATTACATGGTGATAATTAAGATGATGTGAATTATATGATAACATGAATTGTTGTGTTGTATGACAAGAGTAAACCATCGAGGATGGTTACTCAACTGAGTTCGCAAAACTTAACCAAATTGCATCATTGACATTTTCAGGTTCGAGAGAGTGACAACTTAGCTTCTAAGACTGCTTTAGAAGAGATTTTATACTACTTTTGGCTAGAAGATATGGCTCAAAGGTCTGTCAGCTGGGAATGAATGTAAATTCCAGGATCACCTGCTCACAGATATTGTCCCCTTTGGGCCTTGGCCCAGCCAAGCCCTCACGATTTTTCTCTTTCTACCCCTAGGAAAATGCGTCTTTGAGGGAGAGGTTTCCATAGCCTTATAAGGCCTACTTCGTTCTCCTATCCAATCGATATGGGAATCTAACATTCTACCCCCTTGTAGTCTTAGCATCCTCGCTAGCCCACAGGCCTGGATCCACCTCCTTGGAGGCCCAGCTTCCTTGCTAGTCCACAGGCTTGGATCAACCCCCCTTAGAGGCCGAGCATCCTTGCTGGCACATCGGCCTGAGTAATAGCTCTCACACAATTGTAATAGCCCGGACCACCCCACTCATAGATATTGTCCGCTTTGGGCCTTGGCTTAGCCAAGCCTTCACAGTTTTGCTCTTCCCACCCCTTGGGACCGTCATTGAAGGAGAGGTTTCCATAGCCTTATAAAGCCTACTTCGTTCCCCTCTCTAATTGATATGGGAATCTAACGAAGTAGGCCTTATAAGGCTATGGAAACCTCTCCTTTAAAGACACATTTTCCCAAGGGTGGGGAGAGCAAAACCGTGAGGGCTTGGCTGGGCCAAGGCCCAAAGTGAACAATATCTGTGAGTGGGTGGTCTGGGCTGTTACAAATGGTATCAGAGCCAGTACCTGGGCCGATGTAACAATAAGGACGCTGGGCCTCCAAGGGGGTGGATCCAGGCCTGTATGCCAGCAAGGACACTGAGCCTCCAAGGGCGTAGATCCAGGCCTGTGGGCCAGTAAGGAAGCTGAGCCTCCAAAGGGGGTGGAATGTTAGATTCCCATATCGATTGGAGAGAGGAACGAAGTAGGCGTTATAAAGCTATGGATACCTCTCCCTCATAGATGTGTTTTCTCAAGGGATGGGAAGAGCAAAACCGTGAGGGCTTGGCTAGACCAAGGCCCAAAGCAGACAATATCTGTGAGTGGGGTAGTCCGAGCTTTTACACTGAAGGATTAGTTTTAATTTTTGTTAATTCCTCATATAGCTGTGGACTCTGATAGGTTGATTTTGTATGAACATCGATGATGGTTAAAATGCTACATTGTAAATCATGGTTTATGAAATGAAATGAGGAATTTTTAGGTTTTAGACATTGTGTTAATTACCAATTATTTATGATGCCATGCTATGTAGTGAAAATGGAATAGTTTGCACACCATTTCTATCAGGCATGTGCTCGATCGTCCGAGGGGTGTATGGACATGTTTCAGATGCGAGTGGGGGGAAGGGGTTACAAAGATAAAGAAGACTAAACCTCATATGAAAAATGTGTTAAAGAAGGAAGTAGTGAAGCCTTTTAGATGCAGGTATCATTTATCTTATTTTGGATAGCGAATGGGTTAGGCTAGCACAATGTGTGGCTATAAAGAGAGGTGTGATGGTGATGGAGAGTGGAAAGGGTGAGTTGATCTCCATTTAAACAATCAAAAGTTTAAGGGTTTATATTGATTATAGGAAGCTCAACATGGTGACTAAGAAGGATCACTTTTCGTTACCATTTTTGTACCAAATGATTAAAAGAGTATCTTAACATGTATTTTATTGTTTCCTAGATAGATATTCAAGGTATAATTACATTTTGATCTATCCAGAAGATCAAGAGAAGACCAATTTCATATATCCTTATAGAACATTAGCTTATAAAAGGAATCCATTTAGGTTTTAAGGCACTAGCAACATTTAAAAAATTCATGTGTCTATCTTTATAGATATGATTAAGGACCTTGCGAAAAATTTTATGGATGACTTTTAGATTTTTCGAGACTCTTTTGACCATTGTTTCATAAATTTAGATAGAGTTCTTCAAAGGTGTGAAGAATCACTTTTGGTTCTAAATTAGGGGAAATGCCATTCATAGTGCACGAGAGTGTAGTTTTGGGATATAAGATATCGTGCTAAGGAATAAAAATGGATAAAGCCAAACAAAATGTCATTAAGAATTTTTCACCACCTAACAATGCCAAACGTGTAAGTGCATATTTGGGATATGTAGGGTTCTACTACTAATTCATTAAGGACTTCTCTCCTATGGTTGGACCTTTAACTAATTTTTAGTAAAAGATGTATTTTTAATTTTGTTGATAATTTTTTAATTACTTTTAAAAACTTAAAGGAGGCACTTATATCAGCACTCATTTTGAGGTTGCCAGATTAGTCTTAACCATTCAGGTTTAAGTGCAATGCTAATGATCAAACATTAAGGCATATGTTAAGCAGTAAAAAGAAAAAAGGTTGCATGCTATCTATTATACAAGCAAGACCTTATCAGGAGCCCAATCGAATTAAACCACTAATAAAAAGGCATTGGTAGCAATGTATTCGCATGCAACAAGTTTCATTCTTATCTTTTAGGTTTTAAAGTGATTATCTGTACAGATCATACCATATTTAAGATGCCTCTTGACCAAGAAAGTGCAAAATCATGATTTATCTGATGAGTGTTGCTTCCACAAGAATTTGATATAGAGATTAGAGATAAAATGGAGTGAAAAACTTGGTAGATAATAATTTATCACGTATTGAATGAGGGAATGTGCAATAAGGTGAAGAAATTAATGAACAATTTCTCGATGAATCCTTAATGATGATAAACTACCCAATTGGTTTATGGTATGGTGATATAGAAAATTATATTACAGGTAGTATCCTTCCCCTTGATTTGTCTTATGAACAAAGAAAGAGGTTCTTGTATGAGTTCACTCACTATTTATGGGATGAACCAATATTGTATAGAATTTGTGCTGATGGGATAATTCTACTGATAAAGGGCATATGGAGTGAATAAGATGATAGCTTGAGTATTAGAATATGGATTCTATTGTCCTAACTTATTAAAGGATACTCATAAAGTGTGATGCAATGTGATAGATGCCAAAGAGCGAGGCGTATTTCAAAGAGAGATGAAATGCCCCTTTCTAACATCTTTAAGGTTGAAGTGTTTGATGTATGTGGATTGGATTTTGTGGGACCTTTCCCCTCTTCCATGGGTAACAAATACATACTGTTTAGATAAAGTTATGTATCGAGAGAGGTTGAAGCAATGGCAACTCCAACTAATGAGGGTAAAGTTGTACAAAAATTCATCAAAAGGATATTCAATAGACTAGGAGCGCCAAAAGCAACCATAAGTGATGGAGGAGCCCATTTATGTAACAAATCATTTGAAGCTCTTCTTAAGAGTTATGGGGTCTATGATCAAATGGCCATGCCCTGTAATCCAAAACCATGTAGCCAAGTGGAGGATGTGAATTGAGAGCTTAAGAGAATCTTGGAGAATATTTTTAATGGTTCAAGGAAAGATTGGACATTGAAGCTTGATGATGCTCTATGCATATATCAAACTGCCATCAAAACACCTATAAGTACAATACCCTTCTAATTTGTTTGTGGAAAAGCTTTTCACTTACTTATGGAGTTGGAACATAAGGAATATTGGGCAATTAAAGCACTAAGTTTTGATTGGAAGATAGCTAATGAAAAGAGACTCCTATAATTGACTGAATTAGAAAAGCTAATATTTAATGCTTATGGGAATGATAAGTTAGATATGGAAAAACTTGAAAGATGGTTTGATTCCAAAATTAAGAGGAAAGTATTTAAGATAAGAGATGCGTTTTTGTTATTTAACTTAAGATTAAATTATTTTCGAGAAAGCTCAAGTCATGTTAGAGTGGTCCTTTTAAGGTAACTCATATGTTCGAACATAGAGTTTTAGAATTGGGGAACAATAAAAAATAGATGTTTAAGGTTAATGGTCATGGATGCAAAATCATAATTTACAAGAATATATTTTTATAAAAGGGAAGTTATTTCATTCCTTTCTTTTGGTTGAAAAACTGAGATGAAATGTTTAAGCTAATGACCTTTAAAAATTAGCATCTTATGTTGTAGATTGTTTTAGAATAGTTTTTATAATTTTTATGTTTGTTTCATTATTTTTATGATTTTTGTGTGAGTCTAATTGAT
The DNA here is from genome assembly GCA_027563885.1 of Erythroxylum longipes. Lineage (NCBI taxonomy): Eukaryota > Viridiplantae > Streptophyta > Magnoliopsida > Malpighiales > Erythroxylaceae > Erythroxylum > Erythroxylum longipes. Next base: position 11,902 of record JAOQMS010042828.1, read on the forward strand.
AGATATTCATGGAATAAAGTGTGGCAAATTATTAGTGAAAATAGCTAGAAGGAATCATGATTATGTAAAAATGGAGCAAAAGACCCCTCTCATGATCGTGTAAGTTTGCACAATCATTTAAAGTTCCAATATAAGCTCTCTATCAAAATCGTGTAAGTTTGCATGATTATGACATAGTCTATTCCATGCTTTCACTATTGTGCAAAGGTCAAGATCATGAAAGCGTGGATTTTAAAACCCTATAAACCATAACCTATTTAAATGGTTTTTTCTCCTTTCTTCTTCACCCACACTTTTCTCTTTCTAATAGACAACCCCCACTTCTTTTTCCACTTGTTTTCACTTGATTTTAAAGCAAACTTCACACTTTTCTTACACTTCTCTTCCACTTTTACCCAGCTTACGTATAAATCTAGTGATTTTTACACTAGAGCTCGTGTTTCTTGATATTGAAGAGAAAATTTTTTTCACCTTTTTCCCGATGTTGTTTTGGGTTTTTGGTTGTTGTTTTGCAAGTTTTCACTTAGATGATGGCACCAAGAGTCAAGCAACTCATAAGAAGGTCTGAACCTGAAGACAAAGTGAAGGTATGTAAAACTGGTGCATATGATTTAACTGCAAATGTTGGAGCCCCATTTTGAATCATCTCATAAGAACAAGGTGATAAATTTCAAAAACTCCATATTGTACCCCGTTTCTGGAGCCTGACGATCGCAAATATCAAAGACTTAAACGTATTATCCTATAAGGTTGTTTCCATAGGATCTCTCTAGTGCAAAACCAATTCCAGCAGCGGAATCACAAATTGACTTCTTGAGAACAATTGAAGCTCAATGTCTCCAGTTCCTTATGAAATGATTAACATAACTTTTGATAAAGACGCCGGATTTAGACCATTCAAGTATGGTTTCGAAGAGAACTTCGATTTCTACAACTTCCATGAAGACCCCAAAGTAAGATTTTTCCATTTGGAGGGTCAAAAATAATTTCTACACCTATGGAAGACTTGAAATAAGAAATGTACAACTACCAAATGACTAAGCACATA
>JAOQMS010042829.1:0-12949 GCA_027563885.1 Erythroxylum longipes
GGGTTTGGCTGGTTTTTGAATAACAAAATAAAATGAAATTAAACTAATGAAAGAAAATTAAAGAAAACAATCAAAAAGTGATGAATGGATTTGGAATTCGATCCTGAGTTCAATTTTGGCCTACACACAAATAATCATACTTCAATGTCTTGTTATTCTCATAACTCTCCTGGAAATTATTAATCGTAGGTTAATAACAAGCACTATTAACCCTAGTTTTCCTTTAGGTTGTGTAAGTCAAAAAAAGGTTAAACTTTTGAAGATACACGGTTAGATACACGAACTGGTGAAGATACATGGTTGGATACACGGCCATGTATCCAAAGGTGTAAATCCAAAAATTTTCTTTCGAATGTACACATGACCGTATAAGAATATACACGGCCATGTATCTCCTAAGTTTTGTTGAATTGTTGTTCTTGTAATTTCTTATCCAATCCTCACTATAATATGTCTCCTTTTTGTTCCATAAGGATAATTGAGTTTGGACATTCAGAGGTTGGCTCAATGACTATGCTCTTAACTCATTTTAGCTCTTATGCTTCCAAATTGTACCTAAAACCAAATATGAACTAAAATGAGTATCTCAAGCACTTCAAAATAATAATCACTAAGTGTTAAGAAGTTAATGTATAAAAAATTAAGAAAACATTAGTAATTATATTAGTCCAACGCCCAAATGCAATACCCAATTCATATTTATCAACAACATCATTTTATTCACTAAGTACATACCCACCCTTATATATTTTATTTTCCATAAAACCATCAGTTGATTCAATTTAATTTCCCTATTAAACCTTATAATTAGGTAATGAAATTCAACTTTAAGATCAAACCCATATGAAGAATTTTAATTAAGACTTAAGTAGAATGAATTCATATATTAAGTTAGGTTAGCTGATTAAACTAAATAGTTAAATTAAATATTCAATTATCCTTTCATACATTTTCATGTCAATGTAATCTTAAAATGGTTTAAAGAAAGTTTCAACACACATCCATAAAAGAAAAAAATTGCATATAAAGAAATATATGTTAGCATACATATCTCAATTTCATTTGGTTTAAAGCTCATAGGGTCAGTTTATTTACGAAAAAAATTTTCACACTACCCTTTTTAACTCAACAGTTACTATTAATTAAAGTTCATCCCTTCATGCTAATTCAACCATTGAATATATGTCACTTTTCAGACTCAATTGGTATATTTAAACCATATATTATCCTTAGTGGGAAAAATCAAAATTTCACACATAAAAAATAGATCAATTTAATTGAATAAAAGATAAATAACAGAATGAAGCTACTTACATAATAAGTATAGGCTAGGTAAAATTGGAAGGTGCTACTATATGCTTAGGTCTTAAGTTGTCTCTTAAGTGACACCTTTATTTAAAGTTTTTAGCCCGATTCTTCTTCTTATTGATATTGCTCCTCATAAATTGGATCTTTTAATCCAATTTCCTCAACAATGTCGACTTAAGGAACTTTATAGTAAGGTTTAAGGCGATGACCGTTCACTATGAAATCCTTATTTTTATTCTTGATTTTAATTTCTGTTATACTATGAGGAAAAAATTTAGTCAAAACAAAATGGTATAACCGAATGAGAATGCAATATTAGGAAATAACTTCATTATTAAATGGAAAAATCTTTATGTTCAATAAAAAAATCTTTCTCAAAATCATCTTTCATGAAAGAACCATAGTTTTTTCTTTGTAAATGGTTAAAATTTTATAGTATCATTCCTAAACTCCTTAAGATCTTGTTATTGAAATTTTCTTTAGCAACTACCTTTAATCATATTCATATTCCACTGTTTGATTATGCGATATGCCTAATGGTCTATCTTTATTAGAAGGTGACATGGTTTACCAAACACTACTTTTTACGAGATATGTCAGTATGTGTCTTGTACGCAGTTATATATGCCTAAATACATTATTAAGTATCAAACTCTAATCCTTCCTATTAGGATACATAATCTTCCTTAGTATCAACTTGAATTTTATATTGGACACCACAACTTGGTCATTGGTTTGTGGATGAAAAGAAATAGGGACCTCGTGTGTGATGTGGTATTTCTTAAGCAATGCTTTTACCTATCTATTACCAAAATAGGTTCCCTTGTTGTTTTTATAGCTTTTAGCATCCCAAACCTACTATAAATTTTAGATAGGATAAAATATGCAACAACCTTTAAATTGTTATTTTTATTGGCTTTAGCTTCCACCTATTTAGACATAGGATAAATAGTTGAAAGGATATAAATAATAACAAAAAAGAAAGCTTATAAAGTCAATGGCCCACATACCAATGATCTTGATAATCAAAATAGGAGATTATTGCATTTGATCTATAATGGAAATGTTTCCTATTCTTTGGCAATTATCACACGAATTACATAACTTCTAAGCATCCTTGAAAAATGATGGCCAATAAAGACCACTCTCTAATAACTTTTTCAATCTTTTCTTAGTTCAAAAATATACTTTACTTGTATAATTATGAAAGAAGGTTAGAATAAGAATAATTCATTGTCACATATGTATTTTCTTATCACTTGATTAGTAAAATGTTTCGATCAATATGGATCATCCCAAACATAATATTTTGCTTTGCTCTAGTTAAATCATATGGGAACACATTATTAGATTGACAATATCTACATACTATGGTGTTGTCATGTTAAGGGAAAACAATTGTTCATTAGGGAATATTTCTCACAGAGCAAGCTCAACATCAACATGAATCAAGCTAAGCTATTTAGTAACTAGGCTCATCAATCATAGAACTTTTATTATGGAGGAAGCTCATACTTTCTTATTTTTTATTTCCAACTCAAACTTTTGAAGAAAAAGATTCTACATAATATTTCTTTTTTTCTTTCTTTACAAATAAGTATCTAAAAACTATGTAATAATAAAACAATTTATCACCCAATAAATATGACCTAATTTTTTAAAAAGCTAAAACAACATGAAAAATTTCATTTTCGATTGAAAAATAATTAAGTTAGGCTCTATTCAGAGTCTTAGAAGTGTAGTAAATGGCTTGAGCAGTTTTGCCAAATCTTTAACCTAAAATAAATACTATTACAAAGTTCCTAATATTGCATATGATCTTAAAGAGTAACTCCTAATTTGGTAGTCGCATCACTAGTGTTAAATTTAAAATTCCCTTTGAATTGTGAAACACTTCCTTGTACTTATCATAAAAGAAATTAACTTTTTGAAAAATTATGCATAGTGGTAATGCTATCTATGAAAAGTCCTTGATGAATCTCTAATAGAAACCAATATGACTATGAATAGATTGAACTTCCCACACACTTAAAGGGTAAGGAAAAGTTGAAACCATATATATTTTTAACTTATTATCCTTTGTGCCAGATAAAACAATATTTTACTAAAACTATACCTTTTTATATTATGAGGTGACATTTTTCCCAATTTAGAGCAAGGCTAGTTTTTATAGTCCTATTTGAAATTAGTGTAAGGTTATTTAATCATTTATCAAATAAATCACCATAAACACTGAAATCATCCATAGAAAACTTTATAATCAAATTGTTGTATTGTAAAAGATACTAATTACACACCAGTAGTGTGGATGGAGCATTACAAAGACTAATCAACATCTTATAGTAAAATGGGCACATAGAAGAGGTCTTCTCTTAATCTTTTGAGTTTTTCATAACCTAGTTATAACCTAAAAATCCATCAAAGAAAAGAATATTAGATATGATAATATAATCTCTGAGGTATTTAATAAATAAAAGGAAATGGAAAATGATGTTCTTAAGTTGTAAAATTTAGCTTCATATATTCACTAACTTCTTGTAATTAATACAAACATGCCACTTGGTTTGAACGTGTGTGAGGTCTAGTTTATTGTCTTGATTCTTCACCTCTATAACACTGGACATTTTAGGAATTACTTGCACTACACTCACCACTTATTTTCTGAAATAAGATAAATTACCTTAGCATTTAAAATTTTTAAGTTTCCTTCTTCATTATCTCTATCTTTGGGTAATTTATGTATGTTAGGCTTCCCTTGTTAGTTGGAACTATTTTAAAGCATAATTTGTTTCACAAATATGAAAGGAATTATTCCTTTAATGTCAATTATAAACCAATTAGTCATCTCCTTTAGTTGGAACTTCTCTTGTTAACTAAGTGTCCAATTCTTAGCAATAATTATTAGCAATGTCTCATTTTCTCTTAAATAAATGTACTTTAGATGAGCCAATATTGACTTTAACTCTAGGGGTTGGACCTTCAAAATTAAAGGTAACAATTTTATGTAACAACTTTTAGTGTGTATTAGGTAGCTTTATAAAAAAAAACTTATTTCCTCAAAATCAACATCAAAGAATGTGAATTTTCTATATTTTAGTTCTCCATTCTTTTCTAGTTCTCATTTGTCTTTCAAATTAAAATGCTTGGTAATAGGAAACTCTATTTTACCCTTACTGATTGTGGTCTTTCGATGTGTTTAAGTTTTAATTAGTTAACCTTGATAATCCATAAGTACACGGATTGTTCACATAGTAGAGGAGAGATAATTTAGTCCTAAAATCTAAGGTCAACAAAATTCACAAAAATTCAAAAGATAGCAAAACTAAAACAAGAATTCAATTCAATCATACAAATCAATTCAAGCATCAATTACGATTAGCAATTGCAACACACTCAAGAATTAACCTAAGAAAACTATCAATAGAGAGAAAGGGGAATTTACCTATTTTTAATGCTAACCTAATCGATTATGACTTACCGGATTATTGGTTTAAGATGATCCTAGGATTAATTACTCTCTCTCGAGTTATAGCCATTAACCCTAAATTATATACCCAAATCAAATTATTAAAAATTGCAGTTCCTCAATTAACAACTTGTCCAAAGCCCTGATTAGATCTAAAGTTGTCCAATAAACTATCGGGAACCTATGTGAAATCTCTCTTCACACAATTACTGATTTGATTAATTTCTCGTTCTTATTAAATCACCTAACTCTTGTTAGCCCAATTTGATAAATTTTGATTCAGTTCACCCTTTCAATTCATTACCGAATTATGCAATTATAGAAATCAATCATAATAAATCCAATAAACATAAAAAATTAGATTTCATTAAATCAAAGATAAAAAACCTGAAGGTGAGTTCAAAACACCTTAACATTCACAAATCCTATCATCAAGTTGCTATTCCCAATTCTATACAATAATAAAAATGGAAAATAACAAGAAATATGATATTGGATGGAGATGGGAGGCAGCAACGTCGAAAACTCCTGATCCCGGAAGTACATGAATGTCGACTTCTTCTCCACTTCTGTCTTCCTTATTCTCTTTCTCAATCTCTCAACAATTCTCTCTAAGGTTTCTCCCCAAAAGTGGCTAATGCAAAAGCTTCTTCATCTTCTTCATCTTATTTTTTATATACCTTTTGTGTTCTGGGAAACCCTAGGGTTTTTTCGGGGTCCGAAAGGTCGAGAAACTCCATTGAAACTTGACATTTTTGAGTGTCTGTGTTTCTGCCCGATGCAGGCCACGGTGGGTCTAAAAGGTCCAAAAACTCCCTTGAAACTTGATGTTTATAAGTGTCTGCGTGTCTACTTAATGCAGGCCATGATTGTGGGCCACATCCGAGCCTTCTATCTGTCGTAGGCTTCTATTATGATCATGGCATATGGGCTACGATTGTGGGCTGACTCCAGTGTTTCTGTCATGATCGTGGCCTATTGGGCCATTGTTTTAGCCCAAGTGTCTTTAAAAATTCTTTATTCTTTTCGATGTTGACCCTGAAACGCTAACAAACACATCAAGGTATCTCAAAAACATAATAATTAAGCTCAAATACTTGTGCTAACCCATAAAAACACTTAAAACATAAATAATTAACTAACTAACACAATTCTAACCTAAAAACATACTAAATGATTGAACTAACAATTAAATCCATATCAAACTAAACCCTAAAACATGATGCAATTCACATTTATCAAAATCTCCACATGTAAACATTTGCTTATCCTTAAGGAAACAAAACAACAAATACACAAAATCACATTACACACAATGCAGTAATGAGACAATGGATTCAACTTCATGAAATGAATTTAATTTAAAAGACAACCATTCAAGTATATCAAATCATTAACATGCAAAATTTGCATCTTAGGGCTTTGAACTAAATATACATATTAATCTAGACTCAAGTGTTAAACTATTTACCCTTTTCAATTGCACACATACATTAATAATTCTTTAGTCATTTAGACTTTGTAACTACTCCTAGGTACGTTTTCATAAAAAGTCAATCTATTACAAGTTTGGTAGGTTTTTATTCAAAAACAGACAATATATTTTTTTATTTACTTTTTCTGAACATGGACTTAGTCTTTTTACGCGGAGGGAAACATTTGGTAATGAATGTCTATTTGGTTAATCAACTAAGTCATGTTTTTTTATTACACTGCTTGGTTGGAACGTCATTATAGCCTTTTGACACGAAGGCACACATTTGTGATGCGTGTCGATTTGGTTACTTAGCTACATCACATTTTCAATTAGCTACTAGCTCTATTTATAACTTGAAGGCTAGTGGAATAGTTATTTATTTAAAATTATTTTTATATTGCCTACCTTGTTGCTTTAGCTACTTGTTTCCATGAAAAAATACTAGTAAAGTTACTTAAGTTGAAATGCCTCAAATGATGAATGAATGTGACACTTTAGAGGGTGAAAAACTAACAGTAAATGCTAATTAAGTTGCTTATTTAGCCAAATACCCCAATTCACTAATTTTGCAAGCTAATGATTCTTCACAATCTGATAGACTATGTTTAAAATTAAACCAATTTCAATTCATTGACACATTCAAAATTAAATCAATTTCAAGCCATTGACACATTCACATGATTCACAAAATGCAATCTAATAACTATCATGCAAAATTCAAATTCAACGTAAAACATATAACCCTCCCCACACTTTAACAACACATTGTCCTCAATGTGAGAAGGGTGAAAAAAATACATATGGAAAGAAGAAACATAAATTAGAATAAAACAAAAATAAAATAAAGACTAAATTTAAAAAGCAAAGGGGTTAGAACAAAACCTCATGGTATGGTGTTGGAGTTGGCAGTTGAATGCCTTGAGCCTCAAAATAATGATGGATACAACGTATGTCCCAGCTCTGATGTTGTTGAGTTCGGGCCATCTCCTTCATCCTTCTACAGTTCTTCGCGAGTGTATCTGTAATTACCTTGGTGCTTGTGTAGATTGTATCCAGTACTTTCTTCTAGCTCGGTTTTTCTATTTGTTCTTCTTCCTCAGATTCCTCGCTGGTCGAATCCTTTTCTTGTTGTTGTTGAGCACTTAAACTCCTTGACCAGTCCTGCCCTTTACGTGTGTCTTGGCACTAATATCCTGAAGTTCTATATTATAGGATTTCAAGATTTTAGCTTGCCATAGATGATGATGGTTCATGAATTCAGGACGGTAGACTGTGAGTTCGTTACACTCAACCCCATAGTAATTAGCTATAGCTGAAACCAAGTAACCCATTCCTAAGCTATTTCTCCTATTCTTTTAAGCATTAATAATTGCATTAAAGATGTGGGTGGTTATGCAAACTGGGTGCTATAATCCATGCACCACAATATGAAAAGTTCTTTCGTCGAACACCTGTTGGTTTTTGTTTTGTCAAAAATAGCTTGACACGTGAATTTGCATAGCAACAAGTGTTCATGGCTCCTGATGATGTTATTGTATGCATTCTTAGTGTCGAAACGCTCTAACCTAGTTAGTTCAGTCCATTAAGGGTTGACACAAAAATCATCATGCTGATCCACTACGAATGACTATAGGAAACCACAAATTTCATGCAAAGTCTCATAACCAAGCCCTTAAGGTTGTCTTCGTAACCTAAACCACAATTCCTTAGGTTTGTTGGATTCAAATTGAAGGGATGTAAAGAATTATAACGTAAGTTCTTAATAAATTAGGAATTGAAATTGAATGAACTGTCCCCATTGAATTCTCTCTGCTAAACTTTCGACCTTGACTCGCAATTTTAATCTATCTAAAGTTTTAAAATGAAAATACTTTGGAACCATAATTTGCTTATTGCGAAGAGAATGAAAGTGGGTACCTTCCTCATTTGAGAAGATCAGGAAAGGTTAACTATAATCAGCCACCTTGTTCTTTTTCCCACATCTTGAGACTTAGTTTCGCCCTACTAATTGATCGTTTCTTGATGTTTGCTTGATGCACTGCATACTGGCTTGCAAGTTAGTAAAAGTTGGAAGAAATTTGGAAGTTTGAAATATAGGTAGAGAGAAGCAAGAATGTTTGGAGGTTTAAAGCTTAGAGAGATAAAGTAAAAGTGAAAGTGAGTGAAAAAGTGAAGTTAGAAATGAATATATAGGTGATTGGAGGATAAAATGGTAAAAATTGAAAATGATATTTGCGTGTCCCTATTTTTACCTGTCGTGGGCTGATTTTACTTTTTTTTTCTTCTTTTGTCCTTCTCTACTTTCCAAAGTTACTTGTTAACACTTTATAGCCCCTTTCATCTCTCTTTGCTTACTTCATCGATCATCAAATTCATGTCGAAGTCTTATGCCTTCCTGATTTTATTTGGAAATGAAATAACCTACCTACGGAATTCGAAATTCTAAAAAAAATGAAAGGAAATAACATTCCATTGGTTGCCGCCCATGTAGAGCTTCTTTTAACGTCGGTAGCTCGATGATCTTCTTTTGCTTATGATGGGTCACATGGATGGTGCAATGTTAGTGCAGTTATTGATCTTACAATTTGCAAATGAGTTACTATGCCCTGGATTTCACCTTCCTTGTGATTCTCCTTTCTTTGCCTTCTTCTTCGCGATTGTTTCTTTCTAAATGCATTCCCAAGATCCTCAATATCTTGCCATTGTCCTCGAGGTTCAGGTTCCTTGATATTAGCTGGAAGTAGGGGAGAGTTGTTGTCTTTCTTTGATAGTTTGAAGGTTATTTGGTGATTTCTGACCCTCAGAGTTAGTTCACCCCGATCAACATTAATTATTGAGGGAGCAGTGGCCAAGAATGATCGTCTAAGGACCACAGGGGTTTCCATATCTTCTTCAACATCTAATATATAGAAGCTTGTAGGAATGGTAAATTTATCAATTTGTACTTGCACATCCTTAATAATTCCTTTTGGTCGATGAACTGTTCTATCAACCATCTTTACTAGCATCTTTATAGGTTCTAACTCTGCTAACCCCAACATTTGACTAAAGGTATAGGGCATCATATTAATACTCTGTCCTAAATCCATAAATGCCCTATCTATGTTGACTCTATTGATACTGCAAAGAATGTAAAAATCCTCTGGGTCCTCTTTCTTCTGTGCTACATTAGGGTTTTCTTTTGTTATGTGCTCCTTAACCTTCTTCTTAACTGATTCCTTTAGCCTGACCCTCATTGGTAGATGTTCTGTTATATCCTCAGCCTTGTTTAATTTAACCTCATTAAAATTCCTTGTTGCCCTACTTGTAATTAACTTCCACTAAGCTAGAATAGGGTATGGAAATTCAAGTCGAAGTTCCTTAATTTGCTCAATTGCAAGCTCACTTGGAAGGACTTCCATAATTACTTGTCCTTCTCCCTTGTCTCTATCTTCCTTTGCATGTTCAAGTTTTGTTTCGTAGGTTTGAGTAATGGCCATGATTTGCTCCTTTGGGTTAGACTCGTTATTGTTTGGAAGGGTTCCTACATTCCTAGTAGAAATTGCCTCTACCAGTTGGCTTACTTGGACCTCCAGATTATGTATTGAAGAGGCATGGTTCTTAGTGACTTACTTGAATTGGCTTTCAAGCCTTTTGTGTGCATCCTCCATGCCTTCAATTTTATCTAAAATCTTATCCAACTTGTATTCCATTGAGCTTAGTCTATCTTGCTGGAAGCCTAATTGTACTTGATGTCTGAACTATCCTCCAACATTCTTAGTCCAAGAGAAGTTAGGGTGGTTCTTCCACCCAGCGTTATAAGTGTTGGAGTAGGGATTGTCTCCCCCTCCTTGTTTATATTGAGCTCCTATATAATTCACTTGCTTTGGATCACTTTCCTTCATCAAGTAATAGTCCACTATATCATGGTGTATTTGTCCACAGAGTTTACACTTGAGTTGCACGACTTTCACCAAAGCTAAGGATGAAGCCTTCATGTTGTTGAGCTAACGAGTCAAGTTATCAATTTTTGCTTGCAATTTCATCATTTGATCAACAACAACAATTCCTTTTTGTTCTCATATGGTAGTGGTTTGTATTCTCCACTTATGCATCCACGGAAAATTATTACTCGTCATCTCATCTATCAGCTCTTTCGCTTCATCAACTTTCTTTCTCATCAATAATCCTCCTGAAGCTACATCGATCATGCCTCTCATATGTGGGGTTACTCCATTATAGAATGTTTGCAACAAAAATCCTTGGGTAAGTTATGGATGGGCATTTTCGTTACAAATCCTTGTATCATTCCCATGCTTTATATATCAATTCCCCGTCAATTTGCTGGAAGTTGATAATTTCCTTGATGATCTTAGTGGTCTTAGTCAGGGGGAAATACTTGTCCAAAAAGGCACGAACCAGCTGATCCCACGTCGTGACATTGGCTGGGTTAAGGGAATGATACCAAGCCTTTGCTCTATCTATAAGGGTAAAAGGGAAAAGCCTACTTCTGATTGCATCTTCCGACATCTGATGGTATGGAAAGGTATTAAACATTTCAAGAAAATTCACTATGTGCGCATTAGGATCTTCATTCATTAGTCCATAAAACTGTGCGTTCTGTTGAAGCATGTTTAGGAGAGCTGGTTTGATTTCAAAAGATGTTGCTTGGACGAGTGGCCTAGCTACTCCTTGGTTAGTCGCATTGAACCCTGGTATCCTGAAGTCCATAGGGGTTCATTGTTGATGTCCTTGGTTCATTCCGGGGTCCAAATCTCGCTGAAATTCCTCAACCATTATTGCTTTTACAATTTCCTCTTCTTCTTTATGCAGAGCTTTCCTAATAGATCGTTCTAATCGAATTATGTCTAAATTTAAGGTTTCAACTACACGACTTAATCTTCTCATGAATCTTATACTCATGCAAGAGCACGATTTTAGAAATAGAAGAAAGAACAAAAAAAAAAACTAACTAAATGTCTTAAACTATATAACTAAAATAATCACCTCCCCGATAACGGTGCCAAAAATATGATCGTAGTTTTCTGATGTGTGTAAGTTTTAACTAGTTAACCTCAATAATCTGCAAGTGCACGGTTGATTCATGTAGTACCTAAGGTGTTGATTCCTTGAGGAGGGATAATCCAGTCCTAAAATCTAAGGCCAACACAATTCATAAAAATTCAAAAGATAGCAAAACTAAAACAAGAATTCAATTCAATCACGCAAATCAATCCAAGCATCAATTACGAAATGTAACATCCCGTTTTCCCCTACTAAAGGGTTAGGACCCTAGAATATTGTACATGAGAGATAATATTGAGAAGTTAGAAAGTTCATTTCATGCTCATGCATAATATAGTATACACACACATGTGAATATTAATTTTTGCTTATATTAAAATGATTGTACATGCGTTCATTGACATTTTCTTGGTATATTTGATTTTAATGTGATTATGATATAAATTATCAATTAATTATCTTGAAAATTGATTTGGGGAGTGTGAGTATTGATTTAGAATTTTTGGTTTTGAGTATTTTGGACTAGGAAAAATGTTAAGTGGTAGGATGATTGATTTATTGTAGTAGAAATAAGTGTTGAATGATAATATAAATAATTGATAAATGACATAGGATTTAATGACAAGTGTCATAGAAAATTAAGAGACAATTGGATAAGAAATTGGAGACAAATGGACTAATTATTAAAAAGGGGTCCAAATGGGACCATGGGAAATTGACAAGTGGCAGTGAAAATTGTCACTACCACTCACCGCCCTTCCCACATGATTCTCTCTCGTGAAAGACAAACATTTTATTATCTTTCACTATTTAATTTCTATCATCTATTTATTGCCTTCTTATTTTCTTCTTCTTCTTCACGATTTTTCTTACCAACCTCCATTAACGTTGAATCTAGCTCTCATCTGTCATTTGTTACTTCCATTTTCTGTACTCATCATCTTTACACTAGAAAATCTAACTCTTCTAACCTCCATGATGATGTTTGTGTGATTCATGGAAAGTTAGGGTTTACGTGAGTTTGAAGAGTTTGGAGTTCTTATCAACTAGGTTATACCTTGATCTTCATGGGTAGTTGTAAATGAATCAAATATGATAAATGATTCGAGATTGATGATCATAATCGTAGAAAAATATATATATACTGTAACGTGGGTGTGAAAATATATTATGTTTTAGTGCATTAATGATATTCATGGGTTGTATAAATGAAACATTTATAATGATCATTTGAGATAGATTTATAGTGTAAATGATGTGGGAAAATAATCAATAATGTTGATGACTAAATGGACATCTTTATGTCTCATTTTCGTGTATGTGAAGAGTGTGGGGAAATTGTTGAATAAATGCATATGATGTGTTTTTATTTTGAGGTTATGGAACCCACTAGTTATAGCCCATTTTGCGAGGAAATAAATTAAGAATTTAAGGTATAACAAATGCAAAATTCAGGTATAAAAAAGATGTTGGAGTAATATTCTAGAAATGAGAAGAACTAGGATATTAGTTTTGAGGAAAGGTGTTGGGCCCCGAATTTTTTTATTATTTTAGTAAGCATGAATTGATTGAATTTGGTGATCTTAGGAATAAATCATTTTTAATTGGAGTTTAATGATTAAGTCAAGTTTAGGAGGATTTATTTCATGGATTGATGGAAATTGGAAGTATTAAATGGAAGAATTAAGATTAAG
>JAOQMS010042830.1:0-12946 GCA_027563885.1 Erythroxylum longipes
ATTTATAAAAGTAATTAGTTTAAAAAAGTTACCGACTAATTATCAATTGATTGATTTTAATAACAATTATTATTAAAGTAAATGAAACAAAAAAATTAAAAATCAAATATAAAAGTTAGTCGGTTCAAGACTTTTATAGTTGAACCGGATGAAATGGTTCAATTTTTTCCATTGGTTTTTGGGATCTCCTAAGTATCAATGAGTTTGGTTTGGTAATTCTAGTTCAGTTTTAATTGATTTGATTCAACTCAAAATTAATAATTCAAATTTAGATTGATTAAATTTTAGACTATACTAAATTTTATAATTTCAACCTAAGCGATTTTGACGACATTAATTCTTTTTTTAAAATAAAATGATTTTGGTCTATGAATTTAAAATTTTCAAAATTAAAATAATATTACTTAAAAAGAAATCAAAATAATATTATGTTAGAGCAATTCGAATCAAGTCGAATTCAATTAGGATTTAAGACAAAATCAGGGTGCCAATTTCTAATTACCTAAAGAATTAATAGTAAATAAATGTTGGCTTTAAAAAGTTTTAATGCGCTTGTAAATTTATTTAAAAATTTTAAAAATTAAAAGTGAATCAATAATAAGAGATAATCCATCTCAATACACTAAAAATTTATAATTTAATTGTTAATTATTAAATTATTAAAAATTTTATTTAAAATACATAATTTATATATTATTATATGCATCAAAATTGTGTGTTTCAGTTAATAAATAATAAGAGAACCTCTAAGCAAAGCAAAGGGTTTCTTTTGCCTCTAAAGTTATCAAAGTTGAAAAGAATGAGATTAAAAAATTGGATTCATTAGTTCACTGAGAGCATGTTTACTTTCATTTTTGTTCTCAATTTTTATTTCTCTAATGTATTATTATAATATAATTATAGTGATATTAATAATTAAATATATTTTTATTCAAATAATAAAATAAAAAAATTACAATGAAAAATAGGTAAATGATAAAAGTTAGGCTTGATTAATTATTTTTTTAATGTAAATTTTAAAAATGATATTGTTTTACCTCATAGTTTGAAATTCGAAATTTTAAAAATAAAATTAAATCAGGTTAAGCTCGGCAAAAGTTATTCCAAAATAATACCTTCAAATTGTTTTTTTAATTCGTTTTAAGCATATTGTTTGTTTAACTTTTTGTACACGTATTTAAATATAAATTTAATAAAATTTATATTTAACTCTAAATATAATTAGTCATTGTTTGGTCTTTCTTCTAGTCGTGATTCTCCAACAAACTCACCAGCGAATTTCTAAGGTATGTTAAAGAAATCTTTTTCGTCCCTTTGTCTCTGTCTCTGACTCTCTGCTCCATACAACGCATAGACCAACAATGGCAACAAATATAGGTCAGATGGATATGGCGTACTTCGTCGGAAGATCTAAGATTCTCTCTTGGTTCAACTCCACTCTTCAACTCAATCTCTCCAAAGTTGAAGAGGTTTTTCTCTATTTTGAGGCAAAATTCTAGTTGCTTATGATCTCTACTCTTCTCGAAGAAATTGCTTGAGTTGTGGCGAATTTCAGGTTTTTCAATCCAATCTAAGTTTGTGTAAAGCACAAGAAAAATGCAACTCTTTAATACTTGTCTTGTTTACCAAGAAGGGCTCTTCAAAGAGTAAATCAGACCCTAGTAAGGAGTGACTATTTCTATTCGTGCCTCCTTCATTCTTCATTGTCTGTGTGTTTAGCTTGAATCGAAGATGTTTTTTACGAGGTAAGCTATTCCATTCATGATCACCACGAGTACTCAAATGGGTAGTCTATCTTTTTGCTCCTTTTCTCTTAGAATGGAAAAGATTTGATCTTTTTGTTTGCGCATGTGTGCCCCTTTGAAAGGACTGAGTATGATAAAGAAGTGAACACCTTCTCTCCTGAAGGCATATTGTTTCAGGTTGAATACGCTATTGATGTTAAGATACCATTTCACTACAATAGCTTAAGTTGTTGTGTGAGGTCAACTTAATTAGTTTTATATATTCTCTAACACACCCCCTCAAGTGAAAGTCCTTTAGGCTTGAAACTTGCACAGGCCTATTTTACCTTGTGCTTAATTTTATAGGTGGGTGGTAGGATTCAAACTCAGGACTACTTGGTTATAGAGGCTCTGATACCATGTTAAGCGACCATTTCACCACAATAGCTTAAGCTGTTTGTGTGAGGCCAACTTAATTGGTTTTATATATTTACTAACACACCCCCTCAAGTGAAAGTCCTTTGGGCTTGAAACTTGCACAGGTTCACTTTACCTTGTGTTGAATAATAGGTGGGTGGTAGGATTTGAACTCACGACCATTTGGTCACAGAGGCTCTAATACCATGTTAAGGGACCATTTCACCACAATAGCTTAAGCTGCTGTGTGAGGTTAACTTAATTAGTTTTATATATTCTCTAACAATTGAAGCCATCAAGGTCAATTCATGTACTTTCTATTTGTTAACGGAGTGTAATTTATGGTAATCTTGTGTAAATCGTAATTTCATTTTAATTTGGGGTGGTAAAATTATCGATTATATTGATTGAAAAATCCAGGATTTTCAGATGAATTGTAAATCATAGTAGGGCTGTGTGAAAGGTTTGTATTGTTATTGTGAACTTAAAGATCGATTTGTGCACGCAGAAGTTGACTGATGGTTATGTGTTTGTTAACAAAATCTGCTTTGAATTAATTACAGCTGGGTTCAACTGCCATTGGCTTGAAGAAAAGAAGGTGTAGTGCTTGCTGTGGAGAAGCACTTCACCTCGCCACTGCTGGTTTGTCCTCTACCATTTGGATCTTCTAGATTTAAATGATCTTACTTTTAGTTCTGTTCACATGTTAACACACGTAGAAGGAATTAGCATATGAGATAACTGGAGTTCACAAAGATCATAGCTTCATTCTCGTAGTAAAAGCTGAGTAGTCAGACCTAGCTTGAGTGACCTTTTCAATTCCCCTGTTCCTGAACGACGTACGTGATCTTAAACAATTTTTACAATAATAGAAACATAGTTTGAAGATTTGTAACCTCATTAGACTTTATTTGTTTATATTTTGAAACTTGTGTTCAAGTTTTTATTGAATATTTACAGTCTTTGTTTGGTGAGTATTGCGTTTCTTTCTTTTGTACTATGTACTTACCTTCCTTGATAAGTGAGATATGGTTATTGGTCTTAGCTATTGCAACTCATTAGGGTCATTTTTCCTTTGAAATCCTCTCTTAGGAGCCTAGTAGTGTGGAAAAGGTTGTGGAAATTGACGAGCATATTGGATGTGCAATGACTGGATTAATTGCAGATGCCCGAACACTCATTGAACATGCACGTGTGGAAACTCAAGTAATCCTCTTATTCTAGCTTCTCCCTTGATTTGTGCATAAAATTTTAAACTATCCATTATTGAAATTCTTCCAAATTTCAGAACCACCGTTTCTCGTATGGTGAGCCAATGACTGTGGAGTCCACAACTCAAGCACTTTGTGATCTAGCCCTTCGTTTGGCGAAGGTGATGAAGAATCAATGGTAATGACTGTTTCCTTCTTATTTTTTGGTTGTGCTTGTCTAGAGTTCATTCTCAAAACCCTACCTGTGAAGATATGCATAAAATGTTATTTGCATCCAACTCTTTCCGAGTTTTTGTCTTTTTCTCCGGATGTGATGAATAAGATCATAGCTGTGCCTTTTCCTTTTCCGGCTAATTCCTTTTTATTTCATCATTTACTGTGAAAACTGTTTATTGGCTGTGTACTCCAAGAATAAGAAAACTAACAGAAGAACCAAACTTGCTTACTGGAAAGCCACTGGTAGGGATCGTAAAGTGAAGAGTGAGAGCACCAATGAGGAAATTGGTATTAAGAAGACGTTGGTGTACCATGAAGGTCGTGTTCCTAATGGAGTAAAGACCAATTGGGTCATTCACGAATATACTGCAACCCTTAACCTGACAAACCAGGTAAAGATCAGGAGACTCTGACTCTCATGAAAACTGAGAAAATGGGTCCTTCATTTTTCCAAGTGGATCCAAGAAAGACTCCATTACTGGATTGATTTCTTGTGCATGAACTTGTATACTTGGTAGGGTAATATGAATATGATCAGCAGTAAATTTTCCATTTCAGCCTTAAATATCTTTTTTCTTTATTTATGGTACATATTTGATCGAATTGTGTAGAGGGTGGAGTTTGTTCTATGCAAGTTGAAGAAAAATCTCGGTGACATGCCTAACGTGGAAGATGAATCGAGTCCTTTGCTGGACTTTGAGCATGATCAAAATATAACAGAGAGTAATGATGTTCCGGCACTTGGAGAAGGTAACTTCAGTCCCCAAGTTGTTACTGAACATAGAAGTGATGTAGCGGAGGTGAGAAATGGCACGCTTTGTGGGGATATCTTTCATCCAAGGACCTGAAATTATTGCCTACTAAAAAAGGATTTTCTTTGCAGAAGGAAGCCTCCCAAGTAGTAGCACACCTGCACTCATACCATGGTTATGATGAGATGGATTACAACCTTAACTCTGCAGTACAGTTTCAAACATCCTCTTATGACGGCTTTGCTTCTTCTTCATCATTGGACAAGGTTCCCCGAAATATGGTAGCAGTTAGGATCCTAGTTTGATGTTATGGATTACAACCATAACTCTGCAGTACAGTTTCAAACATCCTCTTACTGCGGCTTTGCTTCTTCTTCATCACCGGACAAGGTTCCCTGAAATATGGTAGCAGTTAGGATCCTAGCTTGATGTTTAATATCTGCAACTAGGTGACAAATAAGAAGTCAGATTCTGAATAGCTTCACTAGGGACGTGTGTATATGTTTCTTGTGCATTTTATCGGTATGTCACTGATCTTAAATGTGAAGAAATAACTTCTTCCTGTTTTACCTTCCCCAGTTCATTCATACCAAGCAAAGTTGTCAAGATCACGTTCCTATATTTACCAAGATGTGGCTCAAATAATATTAGCTAAAGAAAAGAAGATAATCAATCAAAATTTTCTAATTTTTTGTTAGAATTTTTAAAATTTTAAATTAAATTTATAACAGGATTTTTTCTAATTAAAAAATGATATGATGTATGAAAAATGAAAAATCTTAACAATTGTTAACTGATTCCTTTTTTTTTTAACTTGTACATAAATTTGTTATAGTAAAAAAAATGGAAATTAATTAATAAAATTAGGATATATAAGTATAACCTTCCTTTCATACAGTTTCACTTATTTTTTTAAAAGAAATTATTATAAATTATATAAAAATACCCAAAAATACTAATAGCTAATTTTTGTTAAATTTCTGTCAAATTAAATACCAAAATATATGAAAATAACTTGAAACAAACTTAGTAAAATATTTTAAATATATATTTTATAATAAAATTAATAATAAGAAGAAGAAGAAATTTTATTATTATTATTACTATTATTATTAATGATGACGACGATGACAATAACGATAATGACGACGATGACAATAATAATAATAAAGATATTTAATCTTTTTGTTAATTATTTTTTTATCATTTCAAGTTTATATTTTTAAACTAAACATTAAAATTCTTTAATAATATATCAAACAAAATAATCCTTATTCTATTTTATTTCTTATTTTTTCTATTTTTAGAATTAACTATTTTTTTCCTTATCTATAAAAACAAATAGGCTGTTAAAAGGATGCGCTATGGACGTTTCGCTTCAACTGGTGGTGTTGCCACTAGCCCTAGGGTAATTGTAGTAGTATAACATCAATATGCAAAATATCAAAGCATCTAGTTGTTCATGTAAAACTAGTTAAGAAATTTAAACATGATATTTATTTAAAATAATAATAATAGATTTAAAAATATCTAACTATTTGATAATTTTTCAATTTAGTATCAAAATTTTTAATTGAGTGATTAGTCATTTAAAATTCAAACAACTCAGGTTAAAATATTATTTTAAAAGGTAATTTTTGACTTTGAGTTACATAAATTTTAAAACTTGAAAAAGTATGAAACTAAATTGAAAACTTTAAATGCTTTTAAATATTGTATCTCAAAACGAAAATTATTATCTTACAACGATAGTACTAATAGAGTTAGATATACCTCAATTTTTCATGTAATTCTTTTCGTTTATATTATATTCTATTTATAGCTCAATTTCATTTATTTAACACCCATTTTAATGTCATTACAATAAGTGTGTGCAATCTACTTTCATATTTTTAGATTTTATTTTGAACAATTATAACAAATAATTATAGCACAACATAGAATGTTACTTTTACGATTAATTTTAATTCATTTTAATTTAAAATGAAGAGGAATTAAAATTATAATTTAAAATTTTTAAATTGAATTATCGATTCTAGATGGATAAAATACATAAGCCTCCCATGTAGTTTAAGAATTCTCAGAAAAACTCCATGATCTTTGAAATTCAAAAAAGAAACTTATTCTATTTTTTCTGTTTTCCAGAAAGCACTCATTCTTTTAAACTTTGGATAAAAAATAAT
Organism: Erythroxylum longipes; assembly: GCA_027563885.1. Lineage (NCBI taxonomy): Eukaryota > Viridiplantae > Streptophyta > Magnoliopsida > Malpighiales > Erythroxylaceae > Erythroxylum > Erythroxylum longipes. Next base: position 6,504 of record JAOQMS010042830.1, read on the forward strand.
TTAATGATTCTACGCAATTCTTAAACTCAAACTGAAATATTTGAATATGATACAAATAATTAATTTATTATAATTATCTTTAAATATTAATTTAAGTCAAATTTAATTCGTTCGATTTAGGTTTAAAAGTTGAATTAGGTAATTATATTAGTAACTTTTAATTAGTTCATGTTACATATGTTTCCTTTTTTAATTGAAGTTTAAGAGAATGTGTTTATTGGAAAAACCAAAAACTAGAAGAAGTTTTTCAATTAGTATTAAACTGTCATAAAATCGATTAAAGATTGAATAAAATTAAAGAATTTGAAATATGATTGAAGGAGATTGTCCTTACTTATAGAAGAATCTAAAGTTTAATTAAAAATAAGACTGTTAAATGAAAATTAATTGATTTATTTAGGTTTATAAAAGTAATTAGTTTAAAAAAAGTTACCGACTAATTATCAATTGATTGATTTTAATAACAATTACTATTAAAGTAAATCAAACTAAAAATTTAAAAACCAAAAAAGAAAAGTTAGTCGGTTCAAGACTTTTACAATTGAACCAGATGAAATGATTCAATTTTTATCATTGGTTTTTGGGATCTCCCAAGTATTAATAAATTTGGTTTGGCACTTCTAGTTTAGTTTTAATTAATTTGATTCAGCTCAAAATTAATAATTCAAATTTAGATTGATTAAATTTTAGATTGTACTAAATTTTGCAATTTCAACCTGAATGATTTGATGACATTAATTCATTTTTTCAAAATAAAATGATTTTGGTCTATGAATTTAAAATTTTCAAAATTAAAATGATATTACTTAAAAATAAATCAAAATAATATTATTTTAGAGCAATTCGAATCTGGTTGAATTCAATTAGGATTTAAGACAAAATCACAGTGCCTATTTGAGGGGATAGTAATCTCAATTCAACTCAACTTATTATCCTTTCTAATTACATAAAGAATTAACAGTAAATAAATGTTGTCTTTAAAAAATTTAAATGTGCTTGTCAATTTATTTAAAAAATTAAAAATTAAAAAGAATCAATAATAAGAGATAATTCATCTCAATACAATAAAAATTATAATTTAATTGTTAATTATTAAATTATTAAACATTTTATTAAAAATATATATTTTATATATTATTATATGCATCAAAATTGTGTGTTTACCAGTAAATTATGTGTTTCAGTTAACAAATAATAAGAGAACCTCTAAGCAAACCAAAGGGTTTCTTTTGCCTCTTAGTTTATCAAAGTTGAAAAGAACGAGATTAAAAAATTTTGATTCATTAGTTAACTGAGAGCATGTTTGTTTTCAATTTTTATTTCTCTAATGTAGTATTATAATATAATTATAGTGATATTAATAATTAATATATTTTTATTCAAATAATAAAATAAAAATAAAAATAAAAATTACAATGAAAAATAGGTAGATGATAAAAATTAGGCTTAATTAATTACTTTTTAATATAAATTTTTAAAATGATATTGTTTTACTTTAAAGTTCGAAATTCAAGATTTTAAAAATAAAAGCATAAAACTCAATAACTCACGTTGAGTTGGGTAAAAGTTGTTATTCCGAAAAAATGCCTTCAAATTGTTTTTTTAGTTCGTTCTAAGCAAATTGCTTATTTAACTTTTGTACGCTCATTTAAATTGGCCAAAATATTATAAATTAGAGATTTTCAATTAAAAATAGAGTTTTTCTTAAATACTTTTTTGTTGTCTTGTCCTGAATTTGTAAAAAATACATGAGTTTAAATCGGTCTAATCTACTTTAATTTAAAGCTAATTAATTAAAATTGAAAAAGAAAAATAAGTTTAGATATAATTAGCAACGGGTTAAATCTAATTTCAAAGTTTCTAAACTGAATTTGATTCAAAATTTTGTTTGTTTGAGCTTAACTTAGTCGAGTTGGATTGAATTCAAGTCAAATTTGAATCAAATAGTCTTAATTTGATCCAAAATTCGATTAAGTTAAAAATAAAAAATATTGTTTTACCATGTTAGTTAATTAATTATTTAATTATTAAACGTAGGAGTTTTTATTTAATTTCAATAAAATAATATAATTTTTAAAACTAATTTGAGCCTATTTTAAATCTAAATACAATTTCTTCGAATATAATCTATTTTAAATTCCATTCTAATAATAAATTGCAGCTTTGGCGGCAAAGGAAAAGGCATTACGTGGAGGAGTTGGAAGAGAATGTGAAAGCAATGCATTCCACAATTACGGGATTGAATGGTAAAATTTCTTTTTTATGGTTGAAAATGTGACCTTGAGGCAGCAATTGGGCGGCGCGAGTGGAATGTGTCCTCCACCGGTATATGGTCCGGTGGCTTATCCATGGGTACTTTGTACAAAATCAGATCTTTTATAATTATTATGGTATACTTATACTGTTCCACATAATCTCAAACTTATAAATATGTGAGTCTCATATGGTCCATAACGGGTACAGAGGATTTCAATTGACCTTGTACTCGTTATGTTGTTAAGCCACATGGGTCTCAGGTGCCTTTGGTTTCAATCCCGAGATTGAAGTAGCAGCAGCCACTTTCTGTCACGAAAGGTCAAGAGGTTGAGAGTAAGAAAGTTTGGTACAATCTAAAATTTAATAAAAATTTTGCAATTTCAATATGGAACAATTTTGATGACGTTAATTTTTTTTAAAATAAAATAATTTTGGTTTATGAAGTTAAAATTTTCAAAATTAAAATAATATTACTTAAAATAAATCAAAATAATATTATTTTAGAACAATTCGAGTTAAGTCAAATTTAATTAAGATTTAAGACAAAATCAGGGTGCCTATTTAAAGCGGTAGTGATCTTAACCTAACTTGACGCATTATCCTTTCTAATTAATTAAAGAATTAACAAAAAATAAATGTTGGCTTTAAAAAGTTTTAATGTGCTTGTCAATATATTCAAAAAATTAAAAGTGAATCACTAATAAGAGAGAATTCATCTCAATACACTACAAATTTATAATGTAATTGTTAATTATTAAATTATTAAACATTTTATTTAAAATACATAATTTATATATTACTATATGCCTCAAAATTGTGTGTTTATGGGTAAATTGTGTGTTTCAGTTAATAAATAAAAAGAGAACCTCTGAGCAAAGCGAAGGGTTTTTTTTGCCTCTTAAGTTATCAAAGTCGAAAAGAATGAGATTAAAAAATTGGATTCATTATTTCACAGGGAGCATGTTTACTTTTATTTTTGTTCTCAATTTTTATTTCTCTAATGTATTATTATAATATAACTATAGTGATATATATATTTATTCAAATAATAAAATAAAAATAAAAATAACAATGAAAAATAGGTAGATGATAAAAGTTAGGCTTGATTAATTACTTTTAATATGAATTTTAAAAATGATATTTTTTACTTCAAATTTCAAAATTCGAAATTTTAAAAACAAAAATATAAAACTCAATTAACTCAGGTTAAGCTGGGCAAAAGTTATTATTCCAAAATAATACTTTCAAATTGTTTTTTTAATTCGTTTTAAGCAAATTGTTTGTTTAATTTTTTGTATACGCATTTAAATTCATCAAAATATTATAAATTAGAGATTTTCAATCAAAGAGTTTTTCTTAACTACCCTTTTGCCGTCTTGTCATGAATTTGTTAAAAAACAAAGCAAATCACTTGAAAAAAAACATAAATTCAATCAAAATTTTATTTTAAATTAAACTTGCCTGTAGTTTACGGGATACTTTTGATTGATTTCCTTTTTAAGCTTATCCAAAACATTCCTAATTAATCAACACTTGAAGTAATTAGTACTATAATTTAACCATATGGAAAGGAGTTTTGAGTTGTTAAAAATACATATGAGTTTGAATTGGTCTAATTCACTGTAATTGAAAGCTAATTAATCAAATTTGAAAAAGAAAATAAGTTTGGATATAGTTAGCAAACGTGTTAAATCAATTTTCAAAGTTTTTGATTCGAATTTGTTTTTGTTTGAACTTAACTTAGTCGAGTTGGATTAAAGTCAAGTCAAATTTGAACCAAATAGTCTTAATTTGATCCAAAACTCGACTAAGTTAAAGATAAAAAATATTATTTTATTATATTTAAAGAAACAATATCATTTTAGTGAATTAATTATTTAATTATTAAGCAAAGAAGTTATTTTATTTAATTTCAATAAAATAATATAATTTTTAAAATTATTTTGATCCAATTTCAAGTCCAAATACAATTTCTTCAGATAACTCAAATTTAATCTACTTTAAATTCCATTATAATAATAAATTGTCATCTCTAAACTCGGAACATAGAAGTGTTTAATCAAACCTCATCGGATTTTATTAGGCTTGGGCTTGGATTCGACTCAAACTTGATCATGGAATTTTGGAACAAACTTGAGTTTGAGTGAACGCTCGGGAACTCAAGTCACAGTGGCGGGTCCGACCCGCCAGGGGACTCTATTCTCCAATGCCCTTCTTAACCCCCTAATTCTGTAATTTCGTTTCTCAACCATGTTCAGTTTTATCTAAACGCTAACTTCGAAGACCTTGTGCGATCACGTCCTGGCTGGGCAATCTCAGCCGGCGGAGGATTTCCATTTCCTCCCTATTCCTCCAAACGATCCCCTATACTTCTCCTCCCAGGACGATCCTTCTCACGACTTCCTCTCTGATCTGCCCCTGCTTCTTGATGATAATTACGATTTTGACATCACTCTCGATGATCTCGAAACACTAGACTTCCTATCCGAGAACGATCCCTTCGTCAATTTGGATTCTTCATCGTCGTCGGACTCTGGAAGCTCCGGAATTTCCGGTTATCATGTGAACGACGTCGGCAAGTATCTCAATGTCCGACATCGTCTCAAGGACCAAGAAACAGGGGTTCCTTTGGTTCGGGTGTGTCCGAATCGATGAATCCAAATTCCCCTAACTCAAGCAATTTCATGGTGGACCAGAAGCTTAAAGTCGAGGAATTGAGTACGAGTAAAAAGAGCAGCATTTCGAAGAGGAAAAAAGAGGAAGAGATCAGTGAGGAGCTCAGTAATCAGAAGTCCAAATTTGACATGAAAGCAGACAATCCGAGTAATTTCGTTGTTGGAAGCGATGAGCAAGCTTAAATTTCTGGTTTCTGGGATTGTTACAAATGAGTTTTGGAAACCCATAAGCGCAAATGAAGTTGTGTACTTGTGAGTTGTCTTGGTTTGTGTATTGAAGTTCTCCGGAAGATAAAAAAGAATGGACTGGGATGATTTGGAATGACGCTTGGAGAGTGTTGCTCTTGGTGAAAGCAACCAGAGAAGAAGTTGGGTTTTGATAAAACGCCCAAAAACATCTTAAGTGGACTGGCCCAACCCAACAAACATCAGCTTATGTTTATAACATCTTAAGCGGATTGGCCCAATCCGACATACATCAACTTACGTTTATTTCCTTTTATGCACTGCACTTCTTGTCCTTTTCTCACACTCAAATATGTATGTCAATACTATATAGCTGACATTGTAAATTGGTAGGATTTTCTGTTTCCGTGATTCTAGGAGAAATAGCCAATAGACAAGAGGTAGGAGGTAGTATAAATAGAACCATGTAAATACGAGAACTTTCAAGAAAAAATATTGTTTTTCTTCACCTATCATTTTTCTTCATAGTATCAGAGCAGAAACAACAAATTTGATATGACTTTCTACCCTAGCCTACTATGTCTACTACAGCCGACAACAGTGGCTCTAATGCCACAAATAACTTCACTTCAAATGAATATGAACCCTACTCTATCACCAATACTGAAAATCCTGGTGCTGTGCTTGTCACCACTCCATTCAACGGAAACAACTACATTACTTGGAGTAAATCCATGACCATAGCCTTGTGTGCCAAAGACAAATTATCCTTCATAGATGGAACTTGCATCATGCCCACAGAGGACCCAACTTTGTTAGCAAAATGGAGGAGAGTAGACAGCATAGTAAGGTCATGGATTCTCAATGACATGACTAAAGAACTAGGTGATGCCTTTCTATCCTTTACTACAGCTAGGGAACTTCGGGTAGAATTACAAGAAAGGTTTGGTGAAGCTAATGGGTCATTACTATACCAAATAGAAAGAGAGATAAGTTCCCTAAAACAAGGCACTTTAACAGTTTCTGCTTACTATACTAAGCTTACAAAATTATGGGATGATTTGTCTAGTTTAAGTCCTATTCCCACGTGTACTTGTGATGCTTCTAGGGCTATTATGACTAAGGAAAATGCTCACAAACTTGTGCAATTTCTAATGGGACTAAATGATGAATTCGAACTTGTTGTTAACCAAATTATGTTGATGGAGCCTTTACCTACAGTAAACAAAGATTTTTCTATGGTACAAACTGTTGAGAGACAGAGAGTTGTGAACTCTAGCATGGATAATACCCCTAACATGGCAATGCTAGCCAAGCAGTCCAACA
>JAOQMS010042831.1:0-12942 GCA_027563885.1 Erythroxylum longipes
TATAATGTTTTTTAATTATAAATATCATGATATGAACCCACTTGGTCCTAATATAACTATAGAACTTAAAATAGACACCGCAAGAAAACACCTTAATTTGCAACATTTTTAAAACGTCACAGAATATCCAAAAACATTGCAGAATATAATTTGCGACGTTTTAAAAAATGTCACAAAAAACGTCGTGGAATGTGATGTAGACAAAAGGTTTCTGCGACGTTTTATGTAAAACATCACAGAAAACACTGGTATTCCGCGACGTCTATAAAAACGTTACTGAAATGTTGGCCTTTTCGCAACGTTTTAAGAAAACGTCGCGGAATCTTTCACATTTCGCCCCGTTTTTCGAAACGTCACAGAAAGTCGCATTCTGTGATGTTTCGGGAAACGTTGTAGAATCACGGAAAGCCACATTCCGGGACGTTTCAGGAAATGTCGGGAAAGCCACATTCCGCAACGTTTCAGGAAATGTCACGAAAGCAACATTCCGCGACGTTTTAGAAAACATCGCAGAAAGTAACATTCCACGACGTTTTTGAAATGTCACTAAATCTTTCAATTTCCGGGACGTTTTAGGAAACGTCGCCCAATGTAGTTTTCCGCAACATTTCCAGAAAACATCGCCGAATGTGGATGATTCCGTGACGTTTTTAATGTTTTAGAAAAACGTCGCGGAACAAACTTATTTTCTTTTATTTTCTTTTTATTTTTTAAAAATAATTTTAAATTAATAATTTTCCAATTTTAATAATTATTTTTCAAATAACAAAATTTTAAAATCTTATTTATTTAATAACTATTCAATATTATTTATGAATTTATTTATTTAATAATTCTTTAATTTTTTAGTATATCATTAATTTTAATAATTATTTATGTATCATAAGAATTTCATACGTGCAGACAATTTATTATTTAATTGCAATTCCCAAACATGTCATACTACAATAATTAATATAAAAAGTACGTCATCAGTGTATAAGATATCAACATGAGTACATATATCTAATATAAACGAATATTAAGTGTAAAACATAAAAGTTCCAAGAGCTTTTTTTGTTGTTCAAATTCAATTCTTTTTGTTCGACTTTGGTACTTAATCGATCATGCATTTGTTCAACTTTTTTATTCAATTCATCGACTTGAGACTATAAATCTTAATTAACTTTCTTCGACTCCTCTAGTTCGTCTAGAAGTCTCTTTCTGACCGAAGTCTTCTCTTGTGGTCGAGGCCCAACTCCTATGCCAACAACATAATCAGATCTAGTGCCCAAAACTTTGTCACACACTTCACCCACTATTATTGGATGACCTTGTTCTATTGAATCTTCCAATTCCTTACACATTAATTCCTGAAAGATTAAGAATTAATTAGATACACAGTCTCATTTAAGAAATATTTGTAAATGAACTATGTACTCACCAATTTTTCTCTGCATTCGGTAGTTGTCCATTGGCCTTTACTTTCATCATAATGAGTGTGATACCATAGCTTCATCCGGTTACACTCTTCTCCATCTTTGTCACTCTATTGTATAGAAATATATTATTAGTAATATTTATTATAAATTTTGAAATGCCAATTAAAGTAAAATATAATTAAAAAGATAATAACTCACAATCTCATGTCGTATCGCTACAAAGGCCTTGGAGCCGGAGTTTGGTTGACATTTGACCTGACTCCTAGCCAATTTGGCTTTTTGATTTTTTTTCCTAACCATAAACGTAACAAAATCTATTATAACATCTATAAATCACAATTCATAAATACTAAAATATAATCAGTTGTCAATAAGGTTGTGAAATTAAGTTTTGTGATCAAATTAACTAACCTTTATAGCTGATTGCTCCCAATATTCGCATAAATCTATCCACTCTGCCACTGTGACATTATGCGGCTTAACGTCCTTTACGTGCTTGGTAAAATGCTTTTTTAAATGAAATATTTGATCTTTAGACTTTAAAGAAAGAAACTTCTTGACAGCAGCATGTACTTCGTTGTCTGTCATCATTCCCTTGACTTCCAATTTTTTCTACAAAAAATTATAAATTATTGGTCAAAGCTTTAGGCATATGGAAAACATGTACAAATTAGATAGTTTTATAATACTTACGTATAACTTATCAAATGTAATGTCTAACTCCTCATTAGTTATTTTTTCCATTTTGTTCTTACAGGTAAGGAAGTTCGGGATACCACACCAATCTCATTCGATAATTTGGCAGACTGTATGGAGTTGGTTGGTCGTCCTTCAGCGGGGGAGATCTCTATCTCCAATCTCCTACCTATCGCCTTATTAATTTTTACCAATTCGTGTCCTTTTGTGACACCCTTGTCTTTTTTAGATTAGTCGTGGATCCTAAAATATAGCAAAGGAATATTTTACAATAAGCATATAACATACTCTTAATTGGTTAGATAAACAAAATTATTAAACTTGTATGTTTAACCAATGTGATGTGAAAGATTATACCTGCAGTGCTTGCAGAGGTAGCACTAATACTAAGAAAGGGCCTCGTGTCCTTTACTGGTGACTGATTATAAGAAGTTGGAGGCATCTCTTGAGAATTTGACGGAGGCATCTCTTGAGAAGTTGATGGGGAACTAATATTGCATTGCATTCTCAAAATTTTTAGGTACTTATCTCTAGGATGAGTAATAGGCGCATATATGACATCTTTTGGTGTTAGAGTAGGCCCACAAGGTGCTAGTGTGTGATCTTCTAGCTGTGTACGAGCAGATGGCTCATCAGCAACACTTCCAAGAAGCTGACGGTACCGCGACTGCATTTGTGTTTGTACTAAGCTACTTGGTGTAGCCTTATTCTTCTTCTTAGGTAGACCATGTCCTATGTCAATCGCCTGCATTCAATTCGACATTAGATTTCAATGATACTATTAATTGATTAAGTAATATTCATCAACCATATTTAAAGAAAACAACATATTCGACAACTAAAAAAGGACCTACTAAATCAATGTAAAAGGGCAAAGATCAAAAAATTAGAAATTGTCCACAATATAAGTACCTAATAATAAGATCAGGTTATGAAATAAGGTTTTAAGGACCAACAACAGTTCGTGTGTCCTGCCTAATATTACTTGACAACAAGTATATGTATATATATTCAAGATAAAAGTCTAATAGAAGATCAATTTAGCAGTAGAATCATCATGCAAATTAGAGGATACATCAGCTTATACAAAACCAGACTCCTTAATGAATAGTACACTTTAATGTGGAACCTGTTAACTTCTGTAATAGTTTGTCTTTAAGCTTATAGGTTTCTAAAGCTTGGTTCTCCATATGTGTAGCTCTTGGTAACTAATTTTGCAATTGCCAGATTGGTTATCTCATACATGTGTGTGTTGCGTGTGTGGGGTGGAAACAAGCTAAACTCAACTGTCTCCAACAAATATGATGCCTTTATTTTCTAACACCAAATATAGAAGATAATAAAAATAAAAGACAAATTATCTACCATATTTTTCAGCAATAGAGACCAGGGAATAAATGAAGAAAGAAAAAAGTTGCAGCTGCCTAGGACTAGGATAGTACAGATGGAAGAGAAAATTCACTAAAGTTAGGCAATTATGTCTATAATTTCAAAGATTTCAAACACGAGGAAATAACAAAACAAAGAAAGGCTTACTTTGAATGGTTGTTTCTTCAGGAGAGCTTTCAACTGCTGCCTTTACGTTATTTGGCGTGAAAGAATCTCTATGTTACATAACAATACACCTACGAAAAAGCATGAATAAGGGAGTTCTTGATTGTTTATAGAATTTATGAATAGGCTAGTACTAGTGAAGGTTATTTCTTACCAATAATGAATTGATGAGGCAGATGTTGTTTGTAAACCACTATACGCATTTAGATAATGTGTTTTATAGAAAAACTGAGTTAAGGTTATGTCTTTTCATATTTCATATTTTATGGTAATGAGATTAAAAATCACAGTAATGGTTAGGTCTACACTATAGTGGATTTAACTAGTAGAGCTTGGTCTATATTCTGAACAAATTGAGGAATTTATATTTATAACCTTTCCTATTTGTCACAAGTAAATGAAAAATGAAAGTGCTAAAGTTAAACATGATAAGAAACAAAAATAATAATCAATTGACTTACTTAAATTAATGCAAGAACCGAAAGTTGAAAGTTTGAAAGTCGGATGATTTTCTGATGGGAGTACACTTGTCATCTTTACAAGCTACTCTTTGCAACTATAAAATGCTAATTCCCATAAGCATTTGGATCAGGAACCGTAATAAATCATTGAGAACTTTATGACTAGGCCTTAGGTGTTAGCTGATGACTTTAATTATGTTCTTAAATTTAATGAAGACGAAGGTAATAAAGTTAATAGCAAGGAAATGGAGAATACGATTAATAGATTGGGGACCTTGGAGTGGATTAATAAGCAAAAAGAGAAATTCTTCAGACAGAATTATGATAAAACAACTATGGATGAAGAGTATCCCTAACTATTTTATTCTCTTTAGAGCCCCCATTATGCTCTGTTCATTTTCTAATGGAGTTACAGAATCTTAGTACTTCAACATACATAAATTCTAACTAATAAACAAACATGTCATTAAGTTTCATCTAAAGCTTTAAATGGTTCACTAAAGAGAAGGGCATTTGAGAACCATCTGCTCTGTATATACACCCCATATGATCTCTAGTTTTCCTTAAAGACATTACAAAGGCCATTCACAGAATTTTTAAAAACTATTTACGGTTTAACTCTATACTAGAAAACAAAAGGAATAAAGCCAAATGGTTTTAAGTTTGTCAATTCAGGAAACATGAAGGTTTAGGAATTATCTCTATAAAAAAAATGAATCAGGTGCTGCTTTCAAAAAAGATTTGGAGGTTGATTTAAGATATGAAGTCACCATGGTTTAAACGGGTACATGAATACCATATCAAAGATAGATGCATTTGGAATTTCCAAATCTCACAAAATGCCTCACCTGTCATGAAATTCATTGTTAAGAACAAAACAGATCAGGGAATTTTGCTTCAATCAGGTTGGTAATGGAATGCTAACCAATTTCTGGAAAAATAAACCCCTTATGGTCCTTTAAATCAAATCAGTGACCTGGAACCTCTACAGAGATTGGTCAGACTACCCTTAAAGTTGATTGGCACAAGATTATATGTTGCAAGCATCATTGCCCCTGATCACACACTATGGAATACTTTCAAACTTAAACTCCCCAACCTATACAGACTAGGAAAATATCTATGCATCCCAAATTGGAGCAAACTATCCAAGAGAAAGTTAGAATCCCACAATCACCTATTCTTTCAATGCAGTTTCTATAGCAAAATATGGAAATCTATCATGTTCTCATGGAGAGTGATTGAATCCCCCTCAAAATGGACTAACATCATGACTTGGTATGTGAGAATTACAAAACTGAAGGTGAAAAATGGACTACACATAGCTCTTTCGCAACTTGTTATAGGTGTATGGACTAAAAGAAACAAAGGGTATATACAAACTTAGCTCACTCAAAGGATGAGTTGTCTAATCTCACATGTGGACAAATCATACTACACCTAAGCCTTTACAACCACAAGAACAAAGTCAATCAAGAAATTAGCACCCCATATGATATAATCCATCTTTCCAATTCTGCAGGATGCCAAGCATACTATGAGATGAGAATCCTATAGACCTCTCTTGCAACAATCGAGTAGATCATTAGTTTAACAAGCCCCTTATGTAATACTACAACTATATATATTTAAAAAAAATTGCAACTTCTAATTCTACTCTTATGAAAAGATAAAGAAAAAGCTTTGGGAAAGCATATGATGGTTTTGGAAAAACAAAACAGTTTGCTTTTCATTTTCATCAACAGACAGACATGTAGGGTAAGTCTTTGATTTGTGCTCCAATGTATGTACAGTAGCTAAATGATTAGTACTCAATCCCGAGAGTATGTACGTATCTGTACTTCTTTATTGTCAATGCCTTGGTTTTGGTTTGCTTTAAAAAAATTTCTAGGAAAATAAATATGACACCCTACCCAAGCCTTTTTTATTTTATTTAGGAGGCTAGAACTGAACTGATTGAAGAAGGGTGTTTTACCTACTATTGGAGCATAATTTAATAAAATGTGTTAGCTACTAATTAATTCAAAGGTTAATCCCCTGTGTAAGCTAGACTCTGGATATCAAATTAGTGACAAGGCTAAAGAGAAAGTGGTGATAAGTGTCCCATATCTAAAGAAATATGGAATCCAATCAAACAATTAATTCAGCCTTGTAAGTGCCAAAGCTGTCCCCACCTACAATTTGTTTCAGAAAGAAAATTGACTTTGGATGTATTGGTCTCTGACCAAAGTTTCATAAATTTCATATTACATTTTTTGCCTAGTATTGTGTGAAGAGAAAAATGCAGCTGGCAAGTGAAGAATGGAAGATTAAGCAGGACCTTTTATTTCCTATGGTGACACAATTTGCAAGCATTTAATTGTTGACAATTGACAATTTAATCCACAGTAAGAATACAAAATGGATTTTTAACTATATGATCAATTTAAGAGATCAGATATACCCTTATTTGAAGCACAAGTTGGAAGATGGTGAACTGACATGGCTTTGGTTTGATAATTGGATTGATTTCAGTCCTTTTATACAAAGATCTGAATTAGCTACACTTAGAAATAGAATTCTCATTAATGTTAGAGTGTCTTGGCTAATACGGATAGGGAATGGGTTAGTAACTTTGGGAACTTTTAGCTACTAACTGAATACCTTCCTACTGTACCTGCATAGAGGAGAATGGATAAAATGATCTGGATACATCATACTAGTCGAATTTTCACCAACAGTTTTGGTCACAGCTTATTAATATAGCATCTGGATTTAGTTCCTTGGGCTACTGTCACTTGGAAGTAAGTTCTGTGTCCTAAAGTTGCAGTATTCACATGGCTAATGATAAAGAATAGACTAAAAACTAAAGACTGCTGGTTTGGTAGGTTTGATCTTATTTGCGTTCTTTGTAAACAATTGAATGAAAGTAGAGATCATCTGTTTTTTTTAATGTAGCTATAGAAAATCAGTGTGGAGATGAATTTTGAGTATGTTATAGCTTTCTATCTTTAACTTTGTGTGGTATGAAACACTAAATACATTCATAAGATGCACCAAAGCAGGTCAAAGGAATAGCATTATCATCAAGATTTCATTTGGTATGGTAATTTATTCCATTTAGAAAGAAAGGAATAGGCACTTACATAAAAACAAGGAAAAACAAAAACATCAACTTGCCAAACAAATTGTGAGCCTGATTAGAGCAGTTATTATTGCCAACGAGAAGCAATGCATAGTTAGCTAAGAACTTAGAGTAAATTGGATGCATAGTTAGCAATGCATACTTAATCAATTTTTATTTCCTAGCATTTACAAAGGCAACATTTATATTGCAATTACTTAATCATATTGCAAGTTATGTGGATAAGGCAAGAAATCAGCTGAAACATATGAGAGTTGACTCTAGCTTTTTCAACATTATACTAAGTTGCTGCATATATACAATACGAAAACTTTCATTTCTAATACTTTATGTTATCATGAAGAAACACTTCCCACATATTTCAGCATGCTCCAATATATAAATGCAATGCCCCACTGATGCAGGCCCATATAAATGCAATGCTCCAAGTATGAATATTTGACCTAAAAGCATTTAGAACACTAGATAATGTGCAAACAACTTAAGAATTTTAAAGTTATATATATATAAAGTTAAGGAAATAGGACTTAAAAATGTAATGTCATAATTATGTGCTTCATGAATCAAGTATCAGTATACTATCACAAAGACTAATTACCTCCAGATATTGCTCCATTGGAAATGGCACCATAGCTGAAGGATCTTTTCAACCCTCAGACAAAACAACCTGAAATGTAACAGTATTCTGCATTTTTAAATTCATCAATAATAAGGGCTATAGGAACAAATACACAGAAACATCAAGTGGCATTCTTAAATTTTTTCCCTTTCCTATTATCACCATTATTTTCTCCATGAACCATCATTATTCAGTACATATTCTTGTTTCCAATCCCAGCAATTGCATTTTCATTATTTAGTACATTTTCTACACAAACCATAGTAAAATTCCAAAACTGACCATAGCTTCTCCACATTAGGTTGAGTGTATTTAGGACTATCTCAATTTAACCCAACTAAAAATATACAATAATATTTAAGGTAAGTACTGGTAAATAATCAAGCACATATTAGCATAGAGCATATGTATGGACCTAAACGAAATTCAGTGGCAATCATTTTTTATGAAATTAAAGCAACCATCATTTAAATAAGATGTCATAAAAGGATAGAAATAATTTGACCATGTAAAATACAGGTTTTGAGACACAAGAAAACGGAGGAAAAGACACAAATTATAATGATGACTACGAATTCAGTTCTATGCAGAGGATCATTTGGCTTCTTAAGAAACTATTTACATCTTGCAAACTAAAGATAAGCCCATAACTATCAACTGCAAAACTAGTAACTACCTAACATTTGGGTAGATTCAAGTCCCATTTGGGATCATGTGAGCGGGCAATTTAATCTCCATATAAACGTCTCCTTACACTAACATTGAAGAAGAAAAAATCAAGGTAGATAAGGAAGAATACAAAAGGCCATCCTTCAAGTAGCCATTGAAATGGGCAGGAGGAACAAGAGTCAGCCAAGTAAAGAGTGAAGTTATTTCGGGATAGTAACGAATTTGTTAGATTGTTTGAATGAGATTGAAACTTGGCATTGGTTTAGCGGAAGGAGCAAGACAGCGAGAGAAATGTGTGATAGAACATTTATGTTCTACTTTGAATTTTAGCTTCATCGTCTCTTCCAGAAGCAATACAAGGTATACTGTCAACTACCTGAAGGGGACCAAGCCTGTCTCTTCAAGAAGCAATGCAAATTACGCCACCAGGGGTATGTTTAGAGCCTACTCGTCTATTAGATCTTTGATTTTAATTAATAGTTAACTAAAACAAACACAAACACCAACTATAGGACCATTCCTAAATAAACATTCTTAAGCTAAACTAAATCACAAGGAACGGATTCAAACCAAACGCAAAAGGCTAAGCACTAAAAAGTAAAAACTCAAAAAATAAAACCCTATGATGTGAGAGTATGTGTGAAAATACGAGCATGTGTTTGTTGAGCATAAACATAGAAATTTCACATGCTTAACCCATATTTAAGTGGTCCAATGGAAGTGCTATCTTGGTGTTGAATATAAATCTATAATAAATTACGATTGATTGGCACATGACGTGGTCTCTCATTTATTTCATTTACGTTAACTTTAAAATTCTCTTAAAATCTGTATACATTAATGAAGATAAAACAACAAAGGTTCAATTGCATAATAAGAATTTATTCATCATCGTCATCGATGGACTCTTCCAATACAATATCACATTCATTTTCACTACTGCTTGTCTCTAAGTCCTCCAAATTGTCATTCAAATGTTGCTCAGAATTCAATAAAACATTATTTATTACATTATATGGAATATCATTTCGATCTAAAAACTCTAAGGAACATTCCTCGACTTCCACTGGAACTTCATCAGACTCCTCAATGTCATTTTAATCTTCTTCATTACTAAGCAAAGGGATATCATATGCACGTCTAACTTCATGTTCTTGCACAATCTGCCAATTTGGACTGAATAACAAATCTTCCACATTAAAGACTTACTTTGCTTAGTTTACCAGAATAAATGGGTCATCCTTGTACCAGAACTTAGTTACGTTGATGCTTTTATAATGCCGTTGACTTTCATATTCAAATTCCCATGATCGTACCATTTGCACTTGAAAAGCACAACATTTTTACCCTTAACATATTCAAGCTTGATAATATCTGTCAGAAGCCCATAAAATGTAATATTATCTTCTCCATAATTTCCTAACACTACAACAACACTATTTTGTGCAACCCTACGCAGATCACGGGCTTCAGTGCCAAATCACATGCCATTTTTATTGCATACAGTATAGTTCTGCACCAAACTATAAGGTCCACATGCTAATGCATACAAAGACTCAAAGACACTTCCTTCACGGGAGCTAGTTAATATCATCATCTATAAAAGCAAATGAAAATTAGTTAATAATATATAATTATTAGTGCAGACCACGTATAAACCTTCTTCTCACCCGATACTTTAACTATGAAGAAAATTGTTCTCTATGTCTCCTGTCAACATATAATGGACTTTGTTGCCTCAACTCATCCATGTGCTCAGTATGGATGAAAAAAATTCAATCAAGATTATATGAAATATCTCTACTTATTACATATCTTAATTTGACAATAGGTTAGAAAAACTTACTCAATAAAGGTCCTAATCTCATGATAATTCATAAGCACATACCAATGTGCAATCTCTAGCTCATCTATAGGAAGAGCAATTGTTTTGGCAGCACCAATTGGCTTACATCATTGGAAGAACACTGATATGACTACCATCAACCATATCATTGATTTGCTCTAGCACGTTGAAGTTGGTTTCATTTCCTTTTAGATACATGAATAGAATGTCGTGCACTCTTTAACAGCATACGTTTCAGCAATTGACCCTTCTAGATGTGCTTTATTTCTAACAAATCTCTTTAGTGTACCTAGGAATCTTAACAAATGATTAACCATAATTAAATAGGATACCATTTAGTTAACTTTGTTGAGTGATAGGATAAATTTTGAATAATACCTCTCAATTGGATACATCCATCTACACACAACTGGTCTACCAAGTAATGCTTCATTAGGCAAATGAATGGCCAAATGCACCATGACATCAAAGAATGCTGGTGGGTATATCATTTCAAGTTTGCATAAGATTAAAGTTATCTCATCACACATCTTCTATACGTCATCCTTATTCAAACTTCGTCTACAAATTCAACGAAAGAAGTCCCCCAACTCTATTAAAACACCTGTCACATCTTTATTCAAGATGGCACGTGTGCCTAATAGAAGAATGCTTTATAACAGTATATGACAATCATAAGACTTAAGTCCAGTAATATTCCTTTCATCAATATTAACACATCTAGATATATTAGATGCGTAAACTTCTGGAAACTTCACCTGCTTTACAAACTTGCAAAACTTCTTCTTCTCATTGGAAGACGTTGTATAACATGCTGGAGGTTTGCCACAATAGTTCCATCAACCGCTCTTTTTAAGTGTAATTCCTTTCAAATGTTCATATCTTCCAAATGTAGCCAAGCCTTGATTGTATCTTTGCTTTTACCTTCAACATTCATCAAAGTACCAAGGACATTGTCACAAATATTCTTTTCTATATGCATGACATCAAGGTTATGCCTTAATCTTAACTTATGCCAATATGGTAGATCAAAAAGAATGCTTTTTTATTCCAATTTAACTCTCCTTCCAATCTCATTCTCCTCTTATTGCTGGGGTGCTTTCCATAACATATATTCTGCACATGATATAATTGTTCCACCACATCATCTCCATCTGGTAAGTTAGGTATAGGCTGATGATCACTCTTGCCATCAAACTTCTTGCTTTTTCTATAGATGATCATAAGGAAGAAAACATTGATGGCCTATGTAACCAATCTTACTTCTTAACTTACAAAAAGGAGTGTGCTTGTTACAAACAAGGCATGCCTTATAGCCTTTAGTGCTCCAACTAGAAATAGTACCATAGGTTGGAAAGTCATTGATAGTCTATATTAACGCTGCATGATTTTGAAAATTTTCTCCTTTTGAAGCATCAAAAACATCATCTTCCTATAACTCATTTAACTCATCTACTAGTGGTCTCATACAGACGTCAATGTCTCTACCCATCTCTTTCAGACCTGGAATAACCAGTGATAGCATAAAAAATGACTTATCCATACACATCCAAGGGGTAAATTATATGCTAAGAGAACAACAGGCCACAGTTATATGAAAGTGACAAATTGCCATGTGGATTGAATCCATTTGTTGCTAAGCCTAGTCTAACATTACGTGGTTCTCTAGAAAACTCAGGATAAAAATCATCAAATCTCTTCCAAGCTTCTCCATCAGAAGGATGAACCATGGTATTACTATCACCTTTAGGCCTATCATTAAGCCACGCCATTTGTTTAGCGATCTTACTTGACATGAATAATCGTTGTAATCTGCATATTAAGGGAAAGTACCGTAAAAATTTATGAGGTATCTTCTTACCCCTGCCATCATTAATTCTCCATCTTGATGTTCCACACTGGGGACAACTTTCCAAGTCCCCACACTCTTTCCAAAACAAGGAACAATCTTACTTACATTCATGTATTGACAAATAACCCAAACCCAGGCTCTGTAGAAATTGATTTGCTTCATAATAGGACTTCGGCAAAGATTTACAATTAGGTAATACATCCCTCAGTAGAGTAACTAATATATAAAATGACTTATTGTTCCACTTGTTGTGTACTTTTAAGTGAAGCAACTTTATTAAAAACGACAACCTTGAAATGTTTGTACATCCGGGGTACAACTCTTTAGTTGCTTTACTCAACAATTCATGAAAGGCACAGGACTCCTTCCATCCTAATCAATTGGACAATCATTTAAGAAAGAAATCACATCATTAAGCAAATCTTTCATGCCATCATCCTCCTCATCACCATCAACTTCATTAATATCATTGCCCGTCCCATCAATGCCTACATTTGCAGCATCAACCCTTTCTTGCCTAGAGATAAAATCTATATTCTGGCAGTTCACCATGTAAAACCTAGGGGGTATATAATTGTTCTATGCCAAATTGCATTAAATGATCAAAAATATTCATCTGAGACCTCATATAACAATTCATGCAACGTGCATAAGGGCATGAAATTTCACAATCTTTGCCCTTTTTTTCAGCCACAAAATT
>JAOQMS010042832.1:0-12934 GCA_027563885.1 Erythroxylum longipes
GCATCCATTGTATTTTATATTAGCATTGATGTAATTGTTGATATGAACTAAAGCTATGTACAAACTTCGTTTGATTCAATAATGAGATTTAGAATTTAAGAAGTTCTTTGCATATGTTTGTATTAATCTTTTGGTTGAGTTGTAAACGGTTTTGTTGGAAGATTGTATATGTATGTGTATTAATTTGTGTTTGATGTTTAGTGATAGATGTTGGATTGTTGGGTTTTGGGTTGTGAATTAAGGGTTTCGCCGCGACGAAGCCAAAGGTTGGCCGTGGCGAACCTTTCCTGAAGGGTATTTTCTTTTGATCTTGGTAAATTTGCCGCGGCGTACCTTGGTAACTTAGTCGCGGCAAAGTCAGACCATCGCCACGGCGAATTTTTTCTGAAAGGTCCTTAGTGGTACTTACCATAGTTTCGCCGCAGCGAAACATTGAGTTTGCCACGGTGAAGACCACCAATGTAGACGCTGCTACTTTCATCTCGATTCAAACCTATCAGTCTTTAGGGACAACATCCTGAATACGTTGACGTCTTTTGATATTCCAGACAGTTGGGCTTCGAAAACGAGGTCCAACATTATTTGGGTTTCTTTGATGTAAAATGCATAAATGAAACAAATAGACTCGAATTGTAATGTTTTTGAGTTTCTGGCAAACTTGACCTTTAGTCATTGTAGGATTTTTATCTTGATATTGGTTTGGATAAAAATTCTAAAATTTCACAATTAAATTCTTGACTCATTGATGGATGTTTTGGGACAAATTGTAGATTTTTCTGAGCTGGAACTCAGAAGAAAAAAAATTCCCAAAGTTTGAGTCAGAATCTGGATCGCCAAAATGACCTTTCGACGATGTTGCAATCATAACTTTTGACTCAGAAGGTGTAATTCAGTGATTCAAGTCTTATATTTAACCTAAATCAAATACAAATCTACTGATAAAATTTGAGCTCTTGAATCATCACCGTTTGATTTTTATACATAGTCGAAATTGACCCTGGTGTATTGTCAAAAATGCAGTTCAAAGCTAACAAAACTTTAATCGATTTTCAAAGCACTTGGATGACATGGTATGACTTCATTGGTTACTTAAAGATGACTCAATGTCCACCTAATCAAGCCACACCACTTTATATGGCTGGTTAGGCAAAGGCTAAAGAGTTGTTGCGACCTCTGTCAATTGACATGAAGAGGAGAAATTCGTTTCCTAGTTTACCTCTTAATTAGGTCAGCCACATCATGATAGGAATGAGATATATATACGAATTTGGTCTCTAGATCCAGGCGTCTTTCCTTTGGATTATTCTTCATACTTCCCAGCCATAATCCTATTTTTTTAAATCTTTTCAAAAGGCACACAATTGTCTTAGACCATTCGGTGGTAACAACGTTTTACTAGGTATGTGTAGCTAAGTTTTATTTCAATTGTAAAGGGGAATACCCTTCGAACCTATATTAATTCATGAGGATTTAATCTTAATCGATTCTTGTGTTTGTGATTTGCAATCATGTGTTTGAATTCTATCATTTTAATGACTGAATTGAACTCGTAAATCTTAAAATCCAAAATTAAGATTTATAAGGGATTTTTAGATGTTATTCAATTAATTGATGGTAGTAGTTGCCAAATTAATTGATTTATAGATAGGTTGTTGATAGTAGCTGTCAAACTTACTCTGAGAGAATTAGAACTTTTTCTTAAACTGATGATAGTAGTTGTCAAAGTTTTCAAGGCAAGACCATTAAACCGACTATAGTAACACTCAGACGCGACATAGGTGGATTGGTAGTTATGAATCCTATGATTGCTTGCGAAGATTTGTTTTCTTAGTAGTTAAGAAGCATAAAATCAGTAAGTTGGTGATCCTTTGATTATGTAAACATAATGAGCGAATAATCCCTCAAGTCCGATGAATGAATTAATTGGCTTCGTTGGCGAAATCCTTTGCAATTGAAGTTTCCATAATTCTATTTTTATCCTAATCTTTTGATTTATCACTTGTTTAATTTCGTGTTCTTTAAATTCTGAATTGCTGAGATCAAAACCCCCCTAATCATTTATTTTTGTGCATTGGTTTGAGTTCAATTTAGTTGATTTCGTTTGGTTTTTGTTTGCGTCAAATCTGATTCTGTTCGCGTTAGATTATCTTTTGATTTCTGTTTTTCGTAAACTGTTTTTGTTTTCTTGTTTAGTTAGTAGTTTGAATTCAATATGTAATCATTTAGGTTAGATTGCATTTTAGATATTAAATTTTTGTTTTGTTTCTATTTTTGTGTTTGTTTTTGTGAAAGAAATTTCGTTAACAAGTTTGACGATAGTTAGCATTCCATTATCAGATCTTTGTGGGAACGATCCCTACTCCTATATACTACTTGTTATTCATGTAGGGTTAATTTGCAAGGGTAACGACACCTTGTCACTTATCACGATCATATAGTGATACAATCCCTAAACATTCTCTCATATCTTGGATCACTATCCAAACTCATTTAACTCATTCTTTTCATCTCAAATGCATGTTACCCATTAGGTTCCCAGTTATGTTGGCCACTTGAATTAACACTTAATTCAAGCAAGTCATGAGTGGTATCTAGCAACACATTATGACTCCCAATTGACCGAAAAGTTAGTGGTTTGACTACAAACGCTTCCATAGACAATGTTCCAGTGTAATTTGTCCTTTCACCATCTATACCCCACTTGTTTTAGAGCATCTTTAAAATGTCAACTCTCAATAAACTAACTACGAAACATCTAGCCTAAATGATATTAGTTCTTGTCCCCAAGGCTCATTACTCAATTAGATATGTCACTGAAGACTATCTTTATGACATTTCAACTCTGGTCAAAGATTTTTTAGTAATGACAGACAAGAGGCCATGGGTATCATCTCCTTCTATCAGGAGTGGTGAATCTTTTATTGGCTACTCAATGACCTTCGAATACCTCATGTTGTACCTAATCACCAACCTATAAACAACCTTTGAGAGACAATGAGGAATGGAGTCAAATTACAGAATCAGTATCTAAGATATCCTTAAGCACCTTAAGTCTAAAGATGTTTACACCATTGCTATGATGATACTATCACTGATATTAGAATAGTTTATCCATATGATTCTTTCATGGCAGGTCATCCAATGTACTTACTACTCTTAGTAAGCATCCACATGTTAACTCTAAACAAGTCATGCTTACAGCTTATGAGATCCACTGATTGATTGAATCAAGGAGTATAACATGTGCTAGTTTGTCTGAATTAATAATGTCATATCTTGTCATATTAATCCTATGACTATAGATAATTTAGATACTAACATAATTACACATAATAGGAATCTCATTATCATGATCTTATCATGATTTCCTTCATGCTATGTAATGTATCAAGGACTTCATTAATTCAATTTAAGATCTTTAGCTTTAATAAAGAACATAAACATCAAATTAATAAAAATTCCTTTTATTAATCATATAGATTTGTACAATAAGTCCTAAAGGTGATTGCGTTTAGAGCACTTCTTTAACAACAACTACTACAAGAATTTGACATCAAAATACGACATAAAGAAGGGATCTAAGAATGTAGTAATAGACCAATTATCACGTCTGGAAGGAGGGGAAATTGAGTAGAGCGATGATATTAATGAATGATTCCCCGATGAAACCTTAATGTTACTTGATAACATGGCGACACCATGGTCCACTGATATAGGAAATTTTGTTGTTTGCAGTAATCTCCTGTCTGAGTTATCACATCAATAAAGGAAGTGATTCTTATATAAGTGTACTTGTTACTTATGGGATGATCCCACCCTATATCAGACATGTGTTGATGGAATAATAATAAGGTGTGTTTTGGAGGAGGAGATGTTGGACATGTTGACACAATGTCCTGAAGCTCTGTATGTTGGACATTGGCATAAACAAGATGGCGACTCGAGTACTTGAATTTGGATTCTATTGGCCGTATCTATTTAAAGATGCTCAAGAATTCATGGCAAAATGTGAAAGATGTCAAAGAGTGGGCAACATCTCGAAAAGAGATAAGATGCCCTTATCCAACATTTTAGAAGTCGAAGTCTTCAATGTGTGGGGACTTGATTTCATAGGTCCTTTTCCATCCTCCGTAGGGAACACATACATTTTGGTAGGAGTGGCAAGTTCATCAAATGATGAAAAAGTTGTTCAGAAATTTATTAAACAGTTATTCAACCAATTCAGAGTTTGAAGGAAAATTATAAGTGATGAAGGAGCACACTTCTGTAATAAATCTTTTGATGCCCTCCCCTCCCTTAAATGATATAGAGTCCACCATCATGTGGCTACACCATACCACCGGCAAACAGTGGCCAAGTGAAGGTCATAAATCGTGAACTCAAATGGATATTGGAGAAGATAGTGAATGGTTTAAGAAAGGATTAGGAGTTTAAGCTGGATGACGCCTTATGGGCTTGTCAAACTACCTTTAAAACTCCAATTGGGACGTCTCCATTCAGACTTGTGTGTGTTAAAGCTAGTCATTTGCCCATGGAACTCAAGTATAAAGCATATTAGGCATTGAAACTTTAAATTTTGATTGGAATCAAGCAGGTGAGAGAAGACTCTTGCAACTAAATGAACTCGTGGAGATTTGCTTCAACGCATATCAGAATACCAAATTCTACAAGGATAAGGTAAAGATATGGCATGATTCTCAAGTCAAAAAGAAAGGGTTTAAGGTGGGAGATACAGTGTCATTATTCAATTCAAGGTTGAAGCTATTTCAGATAAAGGTCAAATCAAGATGGAGTGGACCTTTTACTATCATCCAAGTATTCACATATGGAGCTCTATGATTAAAAAATTCAAACAAGAAAACCTTCAAGGTAAATGGGTATCGTTGGAAACTGTATCTTGTAGGAGTGTTCTCTAAATAAAGGGAAGTAATTTCTTTCCTTTTGAATAATTAAAATACTCTTATAAAGATAAAGGTCAAGCTAACGACCATAACTTAGCATGCTCGATAATTAATTAGCACTTTTCGATAGTTAGGTTTGATTTCAATTCTAAAATTAGTTTTTTCTTTTTCTTACATTGATTTGGCATGGTGTGGAGGCATAAATTTATGGTGTTGATGATAATATAAGATAGGGAAGAAAACTCGGAGGTTTCACAAAGAAAGAATGAAAAATGGGAAAAGAGTATCAAAAATTGCAGTGTCACGATCATGAACTATATGTTACGATTATGAATGGGTTCAAACCTTTCTATCATAATCATGACTCCATGGTGATGATCATAACCGGTTCATGTGCCCATTGTGACCTAGTTCATACACCCACTATCACGACCATGACAAGCAAGGCAATTTATCAATAATAAGGGGAAATTCCCCATTTCTATCTATTTATCAGATAACTCTCTATTTTTGTTTGATCCATAAAAAATAAATCGATCTGTAGCTGATGGAGTCTATATCATACGTAAAAGAATTGCCCATATGCTTTTTGGGCCAGCTCAGTTTTATTATCTATCGGACTAGGTTCATGTCATTCCTCAAAATTAGAAAGACGATAGTACACTCGAATTGTATTATTTAAGTTCTTATTAGTTGCCAAAGATCCTATTTTTGTTGTTGGTAGGTCACTAGGTTATTCAAATAAGTTATGTTTTCTACAGTTTTCCCATATTACAACTTCCGACTAAGATTGGATCCTATGTAGCTTCTGAGTTCGTAGGCCCTTGATGAGCCTATTTCTTTATAACACTAGCTAACTGATTTTGATTTTCCTATTTTTCCTCGTATACCACTTGGTAAACCAAAAGGGACTGAGAACTTCATGATATTTGATGTCTATTATTTCGCGTAAGTGCTCAATATGGATTGCCCGATCCATGTGATCAAAATCTTAATAGTAATGTCTTTATTAGATTCTCCGATCAAAATAAGGGAAAACTCCATTCAATTTTCAATGGAAACAGAGTTTTGCAAATTCTTCTCTAACTGCCAATATTACAGTCGCAATTAGGACTGCACCCATCCTCGATGTAGCAAATTGAAACTCTATGTGGACTAGCCACTCCTTTCAACTGGTCTAGCTTGACCAATTGAATGAGAAAGCAATCAGGAACGAGGTAGCAAAGGGCATGCTGGCTAATTACGCTGATATTCCTATTTTTTGAACTGAATCTCTGGACCTTCCTTTTCCCCCAGATCAATGAAGAAGGCAAAAGTTAGTTGATTCTTCTGAAGTTTTTTTAGGGATGCAAAAGAAACATGGAAATTTCAAGCCTTTTTTTCCATTTTACCCCCTATATTCACTCTTCCCTTCACTTTTCTCACATTCACTTCTCTCTCTAGGTTTAACTCTCTCAAAATTCTCTCACTTCTCTCTACTCTCATCTTAGGTCTTCTTTGTTTTTCTTACATCTTTCACCAAAAATATGCCCCTCTCTACCCATATTTCATATTTTACACACACTTTTTACAATTTTGGAGCGATTCCCCCAAGATTTGGTGTGATTTTATTCATTCACGTTTTTGGGTAGTGTTGGTGTGTTTTGTTGTGTTTTTGATCAATTCTTGCAGATTTTCACATTCAAAATGAGTCTAAGAATCAAGCAAATCATCAAACGATCACAACCTAAAGGAAAGGTGCATATATCGAGGCGCGGTGCATGGAATAGAGTAGCAGACTTTGGAGCACCTTTTATGATATATTTGGAAGAAGAAGGTATTCGATTCCAAAATCTTCATTCTATAAATGTAAGTGTGCCTAGATACTTTGATTTTGATATCTTGGATACTTTAGGGTTGAAAGAAAAGGTTGAGAATTTGGGTAGAAAAATTCAATAGGATAAGTTTATTAATTTTACCTTTGTTGTGTACAAGGAATTGACCCGTGAATTTTTTTACCTCTCTTTAGTTTGAATTGAGTAACCTTACTAAATTTTGGTTTTAGTTGTAGGGTCAAACTTACCAATTGAATTATAAGATTAAGTGTGAAATTGGTGGATTCCTAAAATCAAACATTATTGATCAACATGATATCTTTCTTGCCAAGACGTATTGGACCCAATTAACTGGATTGGACGAATTTAATGTTAAGAATGAACACAACAATGTTATTCATAATCCTGAACATTTGTTGCTTCACAAATTTATTTGCCCAACTATTTTTGATAAATAGGAAAGTAATAAGTGTTCGGTGAAAGAACTTTTTATTTTGTAATGCATGGACAATAATATTAAAGTTTGCACAACCACACACATTTTTAATACCATTATTGCTACTCTTAAAAAGAGAAGCAATAATCTTGGCATAGGTTATCTAGTTACTGCAATTGATGATTACTATGGTGTAAATGTTGATGGACTAATTGTTCTTATGCTTGAATTTCTTAATCATCGTAATTTGAGAAGAGCTAAGATCTTAGAGGTTTAATATATGGAACTTTGAGATTTTAGCTCTAAAACACTCATGAAACACAGGACAAGGCATGTTAGCTTGAGCTCAGCACCACATCAGTAACAAGTTAAAGACTCAACCAGTGAGGAGACTGAGGATGAGGAAGCAGCAGGATGGCAGAAGGTGCTTAATGTAGTTTCAGACAATAACAAACTATTGAAAGAGATGGCTCAAACACAACGACTGCAGCATCGCGGCATTAATAGAATCTATAAATACTTCATTGTTTAAGGCATTCAGATCCCATCTTCAACACCATCACCACCTCAATCACTATAATGAGTTCATGCTCTTACTCTTCTTTTTCTTTTTCTTTTTTTTTCTAGTCAATTTTTAGTTTCCTTTATGTGTTGTTGCTTCTCCTTACATTAAGGGCAATACGTTGTCTAAGTGTGGGGAGGTTTGCATTGTTATTGTCATTATGAATGTAAATTTTGCATGTCATATTGTTAGTTTTTTCTTAGGTTGACTTGGTTTATAGCATAAGTGTGAATTGTATGAATGTGTGAATGACTATAACTTGATGAAAGTAGTTTAGATTTGAACATAGTTATTGAAGTTATAATGACATATTAGCTTGTGAAATTTGTTTTCTAAGTGTCTTTGGTTAAATATGCATGTTAATTAGGATATGATGTCAGTTCATTCACTTTAGGAATTTTGTTACATAAATTGATAATTATAAGTCAATTGAATAAGTAGCATCATTAGTAATCTTTCATGAGGATGATTAGCTAAAAGAAATGAGATAGGCCATGTAAAATATAAAAAAAAAGTTTATATCTTTAGTAAAAAATTATTTCACTGGCCTTTGGGTTATGAATAGAGATAGTAGCCAGTTAAGAATGTGATACGACTGAGTAACCGGGGACATTCGCAACAAAATGTTTGTCTTCGTGTCAAAAGGCTAGAATGACATTCCAACTAAGCTAATTAATAAAATGTGACCTAGTTGAGTAATCGGGGGTCATTCATGACAAAATATTTGCCTTCACTTCAAAAGATTACGTCAATGTTAAAAAAATGATACAAAAGGTGGTGTTTTGATAAATAAATCCTACCGATCTTTGGAAATAGCAAGAATTTTCATGAAAAGTTACTTAGTGATTGTTGCAATTTTAATTGACTACTAATTATCAATGTGTGTATACAAGTGCTTTAGGTCAATGAATATTATGTTAATGTCTTGATTAGTATGTATATTTAATCCAAAGTGCTTAGCTATAAATTGCATAGGTTAATATACTAGAATAACTTGAATGATTATTGTTTGAGGTTAAATTGCTTTCGTGAAGTCAGATGTCATTGTATCATTAGTGCATGTGCATGAATGTATGTGTTACTGTTTGGTTTGTTTGGATGTTTAGTTTGTTTGAGTTTGTTTTTGTTTTTGTTTTTGCTTGAGGACAAGCAAAAGTTTAAGTGTGGTGATGTTGATAGTTGTAGTTTATATTATGTTTTAGTAGATGTTTTAGTGTGTTTTATTGATTAGATTATTATTGCATGTTTAAGCTTAGAATTATGTTAATTTGATTTTTTGTTTATGTTTTTAAGTGTTATGTGGTTTAGGGCATGATGTTGGACCTTATTTTTTTGTTCTTGAGGTGTTTTGATGTGTTTTTTAATGTATGAACCTAGATAGATGAAGATTGAAGGAAGTTAAAGCAAGCTTGGGCTAAAAGGCAGGGTCACGATCGTAACATGAGTGTCACGGTTGTGACAAAAGACACTAACGGGGTCACGATCATAACAAAAAAGTTTTATACTGGGTCACGATTATGATACCCATGTCATAATCATAACAGAAGATCATTATATTGACAAACACTTGCTAAATATGGGGTTTTTAAATCTATTTTAACGTTTGGAGGGTATTTTTAGACAATGTGACTTGGGTAAGGCCTAAAATTTAACCCTAAGTCAAACATTAACTATTTAAGAACATAATGAGACCCAAAAAAATAACCTAGCCTCCATCTTACCAAATTGAGAAAGAAGCAAGGAAGAGCAAGAAGGGAGAAAGAGGAGCAGCAGTTGTCCAACTAACTCGAGACCAGTCCAATCAAGTTTTTCTCTCTTTCTTTTGTTTATTTCCTTTATGTTGATGTATGAACTGGGAATGAGAATGTCGTGCATGTTGATGATGTTCTAATTTCATATTAGGTTTTGTTTTAGACTTATTTTGTGGTGATTATTTTTATTTCAGTGAAACATTTTGGGTGGTGTGATATTTGTGTTTGCCTATACTTCGCTGATAAATCAAGAAAGTGATTCAATAATAATCCAATTAGGTTGGGTAATGTTAAGTCACACAAATATCAAATCGATAATCATAAGAAGAGAGATCTTATGCTAGAACCCAATTATCTGATAGTTTGCGCTTAAGAACTAGTTGAAAATGTTAAGCTATTTTGTTAATCGAGAGAGTGCAAATCTAGAATTTTGGAATCAGTTAGGGATTATTAATTAGGGTAAAATGATTAGGTCTTGAGAGAGAGTAATCAACCCTTCGAAAATCTAAGATTGATACCGATTGAATTAAAAATGATTAAGGTAGCAAAATGACGATAGAATGAATCCTACACTTTCATAATTGATCATTCTTGTTTTATTATGACAACTCAATTGCTAAGTGGTTAAGTGCTCAATTTGATTTGAATGTGTTAATTTTTGAATTTTACTTCCAGTTAACTCATATTTGATTGCTTAATTTTATGATTATTTTTGTTTTCATTTAAATCACATTTTTAAACCTTGTACAAAGTTAGGTTCATTTAATATTAGTTAATTCCTCATGAGATCAATACCTCGATTACTACAAGTTTACGATCCATATACTTGCAAATATTGAGGATTTTACATTAGGTAAACTTGCTCTAACAATGTATGCAACATTTTTAGTCACACAAATTTGGATGTTTGTCTATTCCTAAACCAAAATAGGTCTAATGTCTCAAGTAGTGCTTCATTTTCACTGTTGCTTCCTCCTAAAACTCTTATTGAGGTTTTTATAGTTAAATTTTTTAAAGGGAAATTCGTATTATATTTTTAAGGCATAAAAAGACAACATACAAACATGGATTAAAAGGTAAAACAAATGAACATTCAAGTCCCCATACAGATTCTTATACGTCAAAAGCAAGATTAATCTTATTACCAAAAAATAGCATATTAAATAACCATAAAAAAGTTCTTGTAACAAAACAATCATAAAGTGGTAAACTAATTGAAATAATATTGCAATGATATTATGATAAATGAGAAAGTTAATCCAAATGCTTTAGACCCTCAAAAATTAGCTTTAATAAGTTGGACTATATCAATATTTCTCAATAGCACAAATCGCGACCTAAATATAGTTTTAATTGAATATAAAAACCATCTCTTGTCAACGTTTGTGAAGATGAAACATTCTTGTGTTCTGAAAATTCCATCAAAGCTTAAAGTCACAACCCCAATTATTACATTTTGACCCAATACAAAAGGGAAACAAAGATGGTATGAAAAAACATGAGCAACAAAGGTTTATTGACAAATTCAAAGGCATATTAATAATTAACATGAAATCTCAAAATAGGTTAGGAATGCAAAATTGTTGGAGCATGTACACAACAAAGGAAACTAACCTTAAAGCATATAAAGGGCTCAAAAAATCTAGAAAGTCAAGAAACTAAATCTAGAAGATAAAATAAGAGATTTTAGTAGTTTTACGAGGAATAACACTAGCATATTGTTAGCACTAATAGAAAATCAAGTGCTAAATAAACAACAAGAATAAAGAAAGGGAAAGTGGAAATATGATTCAACGAAGGACAAATCCTCTACACTCGGTAATACTTTGGTAAGAGAAAATGGCGTGATGATGGGAATGAGATCTAGAGTGAGTGACAATAAAAAGTAGATCTTATGACAGAGGTGCGCTAGTAGTATCTTGATAATGTGAAAATGGTACAACAATTAATACTTGAATTGCAATGGTGAGAGGTTCCCTAACTTATTAGTAATTCTTTAGTATTTTTGTAAATTTTTTAAAATTATATCTGACTTGTAAATTTTAATTAAAAAATGTCAGACACAACTTTCAATTCAAGCCACGTCAACATTATTATCAATAAAAAGCTTAACAACTATTTTAGTAAAAATTCAAAATTAAAATATTTTTGGTCACTTTTTAAAGTTCTGTTTAATATTAGAAAATTAGGTAAATCAAAAAATTTTATAATTAATTCTATGAAAAATTGCGAGGACAATAATTTTAGACAACTGACCAAACTTTAGTCAATGCCTTTCGGCTGTCAAACCTAAGATATAAGCTTTTATTGATTAAATAGACTTATAAGGTGATTAGTTCACCTGTTAGAATAGATAAGGAATGAAATAGTGATTTTTTAAGAATAAAATAAATGAGTCATGCTAAAGTTTAGTTTGAAAATATAAATTTGAAATGATAAAGGAATAAATAATAAAAAGACCAAAGTATCCAAGTAATTTCCGCTAACTACATTACTATTGTTGTTGTTGTTTTTTTTTTGTTGTTATTGGGGGTTAATTACTAAAAAAAACCCAAACTTTCGTCAACTTTTTAATTATAGCCCGAACTTTAAAATTTAGAAATAAATAGCTCGAACTTTTAATTTTTTCAATTCTATTTTAAACTTTAAAAAGTGGAAATAAAATACCCAAACTTTTAATTTTCTTCAATTCTAGCCTGACGTTATCTATTATTCTCCCAATGCCCTGTTTTCTGTTTATTCTTCTGACACTCCAAACTATTCTCGCATTACAACGTACTGCACTTATAAGCTCTTCATTTTTAGTTCATTCTTCTGATGCCTTTAGTGTGAGGGCATTGGGGTTGCGTAAAAATCAAAGAGAGAGCGTCTAGAGAACAAATTGAAAATGAAAGAAAAAACTGAATTAAAGCGTAAGGCATCGGAGTTGTGTAATTTGATTTAGGTCATTTTTAAACAATGACTTCGTTTTAATTATGTGATTAAATGATATCATTTCATTAATCTTTATTTGTTGTGTTAATTTTGGCTGACGTACATTAATAGTTAAGGATTCTGAAGCATGTGGTAAGTCACATCAGCAAACTTAACTGAAACATTAACGTCAAAATATAATTGAAAAATTGAAAGTGTGAGTATTTTATTACTACTTTTTGAAGTTTAGGCTAAAATTAAACAAATTGAAAGATTGGGTATTTTATTGCTACTTTTTAAAGTTCAGGCTATAATTGAAAAACTAACCAATTTTTTTATAATTAACCCTTCTTATTATTATTGTTGTTGTTGTTGTTGTTGTTGTTGTTGTTGTTATCATTATTCTTATTATTTTTGTTATTGTTGTTCTTCTTCTTCTTATTATTATTATTATTCTTATTATTATTATTATTATTCTGATTATTGTTGTTATTATTATTATTATTATTATTATTATTATTATTATTATTATTATTATTATTATTATTATTATTATT
>JAOQMS010042833.1:0-12931 GCA_027563885.1 Erythroxylum longipes
CACTCCAAATTGCATCACTTTGTATTTCATCACCTAGAACATACAAAGACACGAATTACCATAAAAACACAAGCAAACTATCACAAACGCCTACCAAAAGAACACAAAACACAAACAATTAACATGCAAAAAATGCAAGTTATCAATAGACATTTTGCATAGCAAGAATCGTCCATTATTATCACTTCCCAATCAACTTCAAGCTTAATCTCATGCTCAAGCTTGAGTAAGGTTGACTTTGGATCTTATTCTGTCGTTTCATTTAATTGTAAGAAACATTAAATACTTGGAAGCAGTTGCTATCCCTCAAGCAATAGGATCTCGAAACTGCAACTTATCAAGGGTTGCTTGCATAAAATTTGCTCCAATGAGACTAGTTACTACAACTATGACAGCAGTGAGAGATGTATTGGCACCTATAGGGAAAATTCTTGGACTAGTATCTCTAGAGTTTGCAATAAACTAGTAGGCATATATAGAATATCTACAACAGGTCACTAGACCTTCAAAGAATGAGACTATACTGAGGGCTAGTGCCATAGTAATACATCTGGGTATAATATATATAATCAAAGATTGGTTCTAGGCCGACGAGATGCACATCAAACTAGAATGGGCTAATTATGGTATTAGTGAGTTTCAATTGTAATAGCATAATTAGAGTCATTCATTTCGATTTATGGGTCGGTTTTTTTTGTTAGAATCTGACTAGAAAAAAAGCATTTGTATCGTTGAGTGTGAGTTTTCAGCCAAAACAACGAGAAGGAGAGAGAACCTAAGTGTCAATTTTGCTAAGCACAAAATCTCCAACAAATACAACGTGCTAAATTAATTAAAAACTCAAAAATCATACACTGAACGAATAGGTACTCAAAAATCAAAGAAAAAGGGTTGAGCATCAAGAATGAGAAATCTTTGTTTTGTATGAAAATCAAATAAGTGATGAAACCAAAGGCTAAAGTTGTAGGCAGCAGAAGCCTGAAATCTGTAGTTAGAGAGAGAGAGAGAAATGAGAGGGGCTTAAGGGAATAGTAACATCAGAGGGATTCATGAGGATGTCATAGAGGAAAGGAAAGGAGAGGAAAGGTTGAAGAAAAACAAATGATTTTCTTTTTTTCTCTTTTCTAAAAATCCACGTGGAATCCACCTGGTTTCTTCAAACATTTTTTTATATATAGTAACGACACATGTATGACACTTTCAAATTTCCATTCAAAATAGCCTAATATTGAGTAGACTCGATAATGTTTAGACTTTAATCAAACAAGTTATAATGATAGCCTCTAAATTGATCAAACCAAAAAACATTTAGCCCAAATTTGGGCATTTAGCCTCATCATAAACTCAAATGAAAATTGACGCCAGGACCAATATTCATGATCTTCAAGTATAATTATGGAAACCTCCATTTCAGCATTATACCTAACATATAAAGATATAATCAACTTATCACTTCTAAATATTTGTCTAAGGGCCTTCTTCATTAGAACAAAACATTAAAGTAATAAGAGATTAGTTAAAATCTTGTGATGGAGAACTGTACAAATTCCTACTCTTGGTGAAATCCTTTTTCATCAAATTTAGAATCAATGCACAATTATAAATGAACTTTGTCACTTTTCTTACTTTTTGTATGGTTTTTTCAATGATATGAAAGCATCTCCTATATTTTTCAACATTAAGTTCGTGCAATGAGTAGAATAGGAGTCTAATAAAAAATTATACCTACTTTATAACCTTTTTTCAGTTATTTTAGTGTCGTATTGTATAATATTTTTCAGCCTAACTTTATTTACAAATTTATCAAGTATCTCAAATAAAGTATTAACATTTCTTACAATGCTAAATGCATCAATTAACTTCAACAATATCATCCCCATTAGCATAATAAACAAAAAAAATTGATAATATACTCATGTCTTTTATTTGTCCAATCCTCACATATGATTGAATACCCATATATTCCTTAAATCATTCTTCTTTCATCTAAATTACTTTTTATTTCATAAACAGAGTTGTTCAATAGGTTATCTCTGTATTTATCAACTGAAGAAATCTAAATCATAGACCATAATAGGCGATGGTGATAAAATCTACGATAGGCTTGTAATAAAGATTCTTATAATTTTTAAAAGTTTTAAACACTCTATATTAGCATGAGCATTTTATTAATATTAAATATTTAAAATTTTAGAATTTAACATCTTCTTTCGTGAAGGTTTTTCACAAAACATTAAAATTGCATTAATAATTTATATTATAAATAAATTAAAGAGATTGCAATAAAATTAAAAATTTTATAAATCATTATTCATGGATAAGAATTAACTAAAATATACTTAATAAAATGTTAATCCACCAATTATCATAAAATTTATTCTCAAACTTAAATACAAATATTTATTATCTTCAATTTTCAGTCATATAAATTTGACAACATTCTATTATTCATCCACGTAAAATATATGAGATTAGATTCATAATTAAGAAACTTTTATAAATTAATGGTATCTAAGAAAATTATTATATATAAATTAAGATAAAATAGAACTTAATTTAGATAATGAAAAAGGTCTTAATGACTTATAGGATAAAAATGAAATATAACAATTTGTATAAAATATTTCAACATAAAATTCTATATTATTATATTCAATACTTTTCAAATACAAAAGTTTAAACTATAGGAAGAAAAATTATTTCAAATAGATATTTTTTATTCAGTATATTGAAACAATTTATTACATTTTCAGTTTAAGCATATAAGCATAAGTTGTTGTTCTCATTTATAATAATAACTTAATGCATTAGTATAGTATATTCATTACATTTAAATATTATACTCATACATTTTTGCAACATCTTAGTACATTAATCTAATTATTTGCACAAATTTATTTTATTTTTTATGTTTCATTGTTTTAGAAAAATGTTAATTTAACTTTAGTTTTGATTTTATATGAGACATTTTAATTTATTACCCTTTCATACATATAACTTCAATTTAAAAATATTAAATAAATTCTGTACAAACTAATTAAGTTAAGTTTTCTCTATAAGCATATTCATTAAAATTTTACTAAAAAGTTTTAAATTATTTTTATATAATGATCTTTAAAATATATAATTTAATAAGTTTTATTTTTACATTATCTACAATTTAATAAGTTTTTATTTTTAATTCATTGTTAAGAGTTTCGTACCATACCGACTAGAAAACAGTACGAAACATATCTTTTTAATACTGATCATTAGTATCGGCAATTTCGTGTGGTACCAGCCAGTACCATAAATTTTAGAAAATTGAAGGATATTTTTGCTAAAAAAAATTAACTCTCTCTCTTATATTTTTGGTTTTTCTCTATCTCTTCTCTCTGTCTCTGGCGTTTCACAGCTCCCAGCCCAGTTCCAGCCACCATCTTCTCTCCCTCACTGCCTCACATGTTGCTCCCAGTGATACTCTAACTTTCTGTCCAATCATCGTCTAGTTGCCGCCTTCAACGTCTCCTTACCACGCACTCACGCAAACACACCTCGCATCACATCTCCACTAGATATGCTACTCATCGTTGGCCTCATAAAATTGCTATGCGAACGAAGATTAGTCTCCGCCAGATCTACTTCGTTATTCCACCTGCCAGCAACAGCCTTCATCACCGCATGCCTATATTGCAACAACCCTTCATCGCCATACCAACTTTCAACTTTGTCATTTGTATACAGAACAAAGAGCTTCTTTTACATCTTAGGCCATGTTTGGTGGACAATGTTTCAGCTATTTATTAGCTGATTGACTCAAACAAATGGTTTGATCATATTAAAAAAGCTGATTATTTGTTTGGTTAGAAGCTGGTTAGGTTGGTTGATTCAACCCAACCAACTATTTTTTGACAAGCTCATTCAATGGAGGGTTTCGAAGTAGCTAATTCATTTATAACGGTCTTGTCCATAGCCAAATTCGTCTTCTTATTCTACTTGGTTTTGTTTCTTTCTCCAATTTTTCTTGCTCTACATACTGATTACGTTCTTCCTCTTTGTTTCTTCTTCTTTGATTCATTTCTTTGTATTCCTTGAATTGAAACAGGTTGTCAACATTTTTCTTGCTTTATTGATCACGTTCTTCCTCTCTGTTTCTTCTTCTTTGATTCCTTTCTTCGTATTCCATGAATATAAACAGGTTTCTAACCGAGTTTGGTCGATCAACCAGTCTTTTTTGCATCCCTCACTTTTATCTCCAGTTGTTGCCCTTCTTTCATTAATTTCTTTAACTTTTAGTTGTTCCGGTTTGTGGGTATTTAGATTTCATGAATAGAGCAGAGGAGCTTTGTTGGATCAAAGAACCATTCTTTTTCCACAACCCTCCTTTGATCTCGTGCTTGGAGTCTTGAACTACTAAGTACCAAAAAGGGTCGGATTAGGAAAAAGAAAAACTAAAGAAAGTTCTAAACATTTCGGTTTATAACTTTAAAACTTTTTATGTGTTTCTTCAATTAATTTCTTTAACCTTTTCCTGTTCTGGTTTGTGGGTGTTTTGAATTCTTTTAATTTACCTTAAGATCAGGTGAGAATAGGCCCTGAATATTGGAATCATGCAGTGGTTTCAAGAAATATTGGTTTAATTTGCTAATAGTTAAGTAACAAATTCTTATTGTAATCTTCTTTGATCAGGACGATGGATAAAGACATCGAGATTGTTCTTTTAATGAGAACAAGTTAACTAGTTCATATACACCAGGTAAAATGACTCAGGAGGAGTTTAAATTAAAATGCATTTCTTTTTTATGCTCTTTTGCTCATATATGATGAGTTTGTACTTTGATTTGCATTTATGAACATCTGAGTTTGATTTTGGTACTTATTTTCTCAGGGAGTTTTGCTACTGCTACTGATGGTAACCAAAAGTCAACTAAAACAGTATGCTTTTCCCTTTCCTTGCCATCTCATAATTTCTTATGAATTTTAGTAGATTTTGAGGTTTAACAATTCTTTTAACATCTGAATTAGCTACCCATTTGGATTGTGTTTCCTTTTGCAACTTATGTTAGATGAGATTAAGGGAAATAATGAGAGGTTAGTTCCGTTGTGGTCAAGTGGGATTTAGATGAAGATGCTACTAGAGGGAGGGAAGGAATTATTGTCAGATGTTCCTTCATTCCTGTTGGTCTTTGTAGACCTCTCGAGATACTTGTTGATACAATGGTAAGACATGGAAAATGGCCATTTTGAAGTTTGATTTGCAATGAATGCTGATATGCTTGTCATTGTCTACAGATGTCTTTTCCTCCACTGCGGTTGCTAATTCTAGTCGATTATCCAGAATCATCTCCAGTAATCTTAAATGACTACGAGAGGTAAGCAAATTAGAAACTCATAATGCATTGGACCATTCAGTCTCAACTTCATATATAGGATATGTAATGTAAATATCACTTGAGCAGGGAGGAGGCTGAAGAGTTTTTAGAGAAGGTAAGATTGACATTTAACAGGTATGTTGGGGAACTCTCAGAACCAGCTTCTCTTGAAGAGATGGTAGGGATTTGGCAATTTTATATTGCAAAAGTCATTAATGAATATGGTCAGAAATATGGTTATGGAACCTTCAATCCAAAGAAGTAACAACCTATAATCCACATTTGTTTGTATAGAACTATATGCAGAAGAATGATCATATATTATATGATTAGATGACATTGTCTTAAAAAAGAAACAAAATATATCTATATTTTTTATTAGAGTTATAAAATTAATTTATGTAGAATTATATATCTAAAATCTTATAAGAATATTCAACAAAATACTAAAATATATAATAGTCATACCCTTATAATTTTTTTAAAGTCATGTCCTTATAAGTCATTTTACACACAAACAGCTAACACTAAACAGCTAATTTTACCAAACATCTCTAATAAACAGCTAATGCAATCCGTTGGTCAAATCAGCTGATAGAATCAGCTATCAGCTAATAGCTAATAGAATTAGCTAACAGCTAATGCAATCAGCTGATTGCCAAACAGGGCCTTAGTCTGTCGTCTTTTCCACTTTCGATATGGACATGTGTGGTTATGTGCCTGTAGCTTGTATTAACCAATTAAGTTTATAACTTGGTTTAGTTGTGTGAGTGTGCGACTGGATTAAATGTATGACTTGATTTAAGAATTTAAGTTATTAGTATTTGACTAATCAAAGAATTAGATAGAAGGAAAATTGCATCCTAATTTAGTCTTTGACTTTGTCTCTTACTCTTAAATTACAAATTTAGTGATTAATTAGTTTTATATTATAATTTTAGGATTTAATTTAGTTAACTTCCTCATCATACTGAAATTAGTAGTCCCTAATTAAAGCAACAAAATTAGGCTTTAAATTATATTTTAAATTTTGAATTTAAAATGAATTTTATGAAATTATGAAATAAATTCTTGATTGAAATTTGAGATAATTTTTATTATTTTAGAATAAATAATTCATTGAGATTTAAGATAATTTTATTATTCTAGAATATATTATTGGTTGAGATCATTTGAAGTTATTATGAAATAAATTATAGTATATGATATTTAGAGATGGGGTGATGTAAAATTATAAAATATATAGTACAACATATTGAGGGACTATTTTGTAATTTTAAAAAATTCAAAGGTTATTTTATAAATTATAAAAATTATCCGAAACGGTGTTCAGTATTAACTGGTATTGATATAGTACCATACTAGAACCAAATTCAGTATCAATACCGATATGTTGTTCATAACATTGTTTGAAACACTACGTGTAAATTTAGTTTTGTTAGGCCCTCTTTTGATAAAAATGCAAATTAACATATTAGAATATTATCAAGATGAGAAGCCAACAATGGATTTTTTTATGATGCTATGGAGATGAAAAAGGAAGCAATTAAATCCAATATGAAAAATCGTTCTTCTTTGTAAACACCTTATCTCGCAGTCATTAATAAAAGATGAGAAAGGTAATTTTAGTCTTTTTTTTTAGTGAAGAATTTTTAAATCCTAGTGCTTATTTTAGACTAGATTTTACAAAGAAAGCAAAAGTTAATATGATAATGTTATTGACTATAACAACAATTGTTTCCCATGAGATGATGTATCTCATAAATAAAGGCATACAAGGATGCATAGGGTAATTTTAAAAAGCCCATTGTAATTTGTCAAAGAGATAAACTTAATCCGTATATATATTTCTTCACTTTTATTACTTGTTTAAAATTAATCATCACTTTATTTTGTTTATAAGGTTACTTTTATTGTCTTACAATTGCTTAATAGGACCATTTTAGAAATGGTGGTCCAGTATTGCAAAGGTTTGGTATTTAAATTCTAAGTCAATATATGGGTACAACTGGGTGTGAAAATAATTAGAGAACATTTGAATTTATCTATTTCAAAACAAGAAATATATTAGAACACAAAATATTGAATAATTTGGTCTTTGTTTAATGCAACCTAAATTTTCAAGAAAGGTATGCTTTTGTCATCATTAAGTTGTTTATAATTTGTTTTAGTTTTTCCATAATTTAATTTTATTTGTTTACTAGGATTTTTAATTGAACAAGTATTTATAAAAATCTAATTTGCCTTGATTATATTAATCTTTTAGCATATTGGGCTTTTGACAAGTTTTATAGATGAAAATAACTTGAAACATAATCTTGGATGAGATAGTATTAACTTGTCATTTGGTGTAATAAACATGAATGATGGTGATGATGAGATTTCATTTAACGATGAGAATTTTGTACCAAATAAAAATTAAGGTTAAAGCGATTTAAGAGAATATTTCATTGAATAAAGTCCCAAGTTTTCATTTATTCTCTTTTCTTTTAATTTCACTTATAATTGATGTATATATGAAATTCTATATATGCAATATAAATATAAAAATTTTAACTTTAAGTGTTTTTTTTTTCATGTTTTTCTTTAACTTTGTCATATTCTTTGACACGAATTCTTGTTATAATGCTTATAGAGTCATAGACCTATAATGTTCTTAATATATGGTGTTTTGATGTAATTATTCTTTACTATATGATATAAATTATAACAATTTAAGTAATTTTGTATTATTCTTAGTTTTATATCCATATAATAATTAAACAACTTTTTTTAAATTAATTATAGTTATCATATATCTATGAAATATGTAAAAATTAATATTAATAGAAATAAAGATATATATGTGATTTCAAATTTATATTATTATGAATTTTTGAGACAAGGTTCTCATAAAATTAAAAATTATATAGCACAATATACTGAAGGACTATTTTATAATTTTAAAAATTTAAAGGTTGTCTTGTAATTTTAAAAATTAGCCAAAACGTTATCAAATATTAATTGGTATTGATATCACACTATACTAAAACCAAATCCAATACTGAGTTCGGTATGGTATTCATAATGTCGGATGGGAGGAACTGGTAAGATACTATAGCAAAAGTTGTAAGTTATCCAGCTTTGTGATGGATATTAAGGGAGTTATTCTTTCAAACATCAAAACACTTTAGAAGAACATAATGGCCTAGTTTAGTTACGGGAACAATTTATCTATGATGTCTTGAAGTCAAAGATGTTAAATATTTTCAATGTCGATAGGGGAATCAATTTGATTTAAAAGCACTTTTTAGGTAAAAGAATTATTATTGTTCTTGATGTTGATCAGTTAATACAAGTACATGCTTAATATAAGTACATGCTCTAGTGGGAGAGCTAGTTTGGTTTGGTCTAGGAAGTTGAATGGTCATAAAAATAGAAATGTAAATTTACTAACTTAATTGCAAGTGGATGAAGAATAAAAAAAATCAAGAGTTTAATTACTTTAAGTTTTCTTAGCTCTTTTATTGGGATGCCTTTAAGGAAGCTAAGTGCTAGGTGAATTATCTTAGGTCATAACATAATTGAAAAAAATTATCAAATTCCATATACAACAATTAAGCTTAAGTTCATTAAAATTTAGTTTATTCCTCTTTTTTTATTGGTGACCAAGAACTCCTTTAATTTCTGAATGCCTCATATTCATTTGTCTTTAAGTGTTTCACTCACTATTGATACGATAAAGTGAATATTTTTCTATTCATAAAATAAATAGTTCAAAGGATACTCAAGATACTTTTTCTTCGAAGTTCTCTATAATAAAATCACATAAGATTTTTCTACTCAATACTCTTAACAAAGAAATTTTATAAAGCTTTCAGACTTGAATAAATATTTATTTACATCTTTCATGCGTTATATTGCTCATATGCTCACTCATAACGTTTGTACTACTTAGGTACCTATGAACTGGAAGTGAAAATTTTCTCTTTTTAAAGGTTGAGTCTTTAATTTTCTTATTGAATATATGTATTATTTTCATTAAAAGTTAAATCATGTACTTCTGAATTCCAATATACGTCTTTGCTTATGTTTTAGCTACTTCACTTTGCTTAGTTATGTGTATATGAATGAAGGTCAAAAGAGAAAAAGTTATAAGAATGGGACAGGGTTTATATATATGTAAGATGTGCCTTAAATTTTGGTGAAATAGAATTTAGTGGCTTTAGATTTCTAGTGAGTTAGAGTTCTAGTGTAATTAAACATTTATGGAAATAGAGTTTCAGTGACTTTAAATTTTTGTAGAATTAGAATATAGGTGAACTTAGGATAATGTGA
The DNA here is from genome assembly GCA_027563885.1 of Erythroxylum longipes. Lineage (NCBI taxonomy): Eukaryota > Viridiplantae > Streptophyta > Magnoliopsida > Malpighiales > Erythroxylaceae > Erythroxylum > Erythroxylum longipes. Next base: position 9,669 of record JAOQMS010042833.1, read on the forward strand.
TAATAAAATTTCACTATAATTAGGCTTTTTACAAGTAACCTTAGTTTATAAATAGTTTGATAAGGATTTTGTAAGTAGGAGACCTGAGAATACCATGGTGAGAACATTTGGAGAGGACCTTTGGGAGTTGGTTAAGGTCATTATCATATATTCTCCTTGTATCATCTTTCTTATAGTAATAAAAGAATTTATCTCCTTACCCACGCACGTAGGTTACATAGATTGGTTGGAATTTAAAAATTCTTGTATTTTTTCTTTATTTTTTCCTACTTTGTTTCCAGTTTCGCAAAAATTGGTATTAAAACAATTGATATCATAACAATTGGTATAAAATCTTAGGTTGTCTTTGCAAATCTAGAATTTATCATCAACATGCCTCTTTATGAGTTTAATATTGAACAATATAATGGATTAAACAATTTCACCTTATAGAAGGTAAAATGAGAGTGGTTCTTGTTAGGAAAGGATGCCCAAAAACATTGAAAGGAGAAGAAAAGTTATCAAAGAATTTGGAAGCATCAAAAAAAGAAAATATTATGTTAATATGCACAATATAAAACTGTTAAGTCTAAGAGACGATGTCCTTAAAGAAGTAGTTAATGAAACAAATGCTGCTTTATTGTGGAAACAACTTGAAAAATAAGTATCAAAAGAGATTAAATGAATCGTTTATATCAAAATCAACATTTATATACCTTAAAGACATAGATCACATTAATAATTTTAATCAGATATATTTTGATCTACAAGGTGTTGGAATTAGAATGGAAGTAAGGATCAAGCGATAATCTTATACTATTTCGTACCTAATTCATATGAAAATTTTATTAATATTATATTATATTATAGAAAGACTACTTTTGTCAATGATTTGATGGATACCCTATAGTTTAAAAAGTTTAAGAAAAAGGTCTCTAAAGCATATGAAGGTAGATCAGATGTGCATATGGTTGTTAGCAGAAGATGGAACAAGGGAAAAATATTTAAAAAATGGAGTAAGCCACAATTGGAATCAAAGATTAAAGTTGTTAAACGCTCTAATTGTAAAGTTAAAGGGGAATTTAAGAGGGACTATACACAATGACAGAATGGAAATAAGAAAATAAACAATTCAGAACTGATTTAGAATTGTTCTGTTTAATTACTTATTGAAAAAGTGAAAGTGAGGTAAAGAAACCATTTTAATTGATCAAGGATATTTTAGTTTTTTTAAATTTAGTCCAACTTAATTGAGTTTCAAGTTGTTTCGATCTTCCTAAGCCTAATTTGAGTATAGCCCGAGTTTAAGAGTCTAACCCATTGCCATTTTTATGTATATAGACTCATTTGGAATTTGTTCAATTTCTCCTTATGTCCCTTCATAAATCACCATTGTTATTAGAGTTAAGATGAAAAATTATATAAATAAAAATTCATGGATTTGAGTCAGGTGAAGATGATTCATAAAATGATTTAAATAGCTTCAGAGTAACTATGAGTGAAAAGGATCTAGTCTACTATAGATGAATTCACTCATAAAGAGAAAATGTTGAAAATTTAAAAGTAAAGTTATGTCGCATGAAAATAAAACATTAAGATGAAGTAAATTATATATAGAAATGTGTTTCATAATTCATCACCTTAAAATTTTACTTTAAGATAATAACCTTAGTTATATATAAGGTAACTCAAGTTTAGTCAAAATTTTTCACAAATCACTAAGGAACCCATCAAATAAGAAAGAATCACATTAATTTTTTTTTCATGGCCTCTTACCTCCAACTCCTCTGATATTTTGATAAAGAAATGTGATAACCATCTGATGGTAAAAAAAGAGGCAATGGCTAGCGAAGGAGCAAGCCTACCATATTCATGGAGGCCTTTAAATAAAATTTTTTATGAACAATTCATACAATGTGAAAAAGGGATTAAATACAATAAAATTTAGTAACTATATTATGGTAGTTATCAATAGTCTTTGACGTCATGTTACTATTTAAACTTGTTGTAGATGACATGTCAATATTTTGATTTCATGGAATAAAAAACTATTAAGTTTTTAGTTTAAGATTGCTTCTCCTAATTAACTATCTTCAGTCTTGTCTACTATCTATTGCTTTAATTGTTTACAAAATTTTCGCTTTAACTATCTAAGGTTTTGATCTTGTTCAACTATAAGAGAAGGCAAATAAACTACATTTTAATTGATAATTAAATGTTTGACTTTTCTCATTAGCTGGCTAAGATATAACAATGTAATCTATATTATAGTGTCCATTCATTCATTCAGTTAAAGATACTATAACATGTTTGTATTTATTAGGAAGAATTAAGTAATATTTAGATAAATTATTTATTGAATTACAAAATATTACATATCTTTATTTTATTTTATATCATTATACTTTTTTTAAGTAAAAGATTTATTAAAACCCCAAAAAGGATTCAATATAAAAGTAGTGGAAAATGTAAGACTACAACAAAGAACTCTAAAAGCAACAAACACCATAAATGTAATATAACCAATAAGTCTCTTTTAGCTAAAATCTTAGCTCCATCTTCTTCTCAATGATGAATTTAAGGATGTCGAATCATGAAGCTAAATAATTTCCCTTATCCAGTAACAAATTCTGTCAGCTAACTCATGACTACCCCTTTTTGTATTCTTGAACAATCTATTGTTTCTTTCCCTCCTTATGGTATATTAGAGATAGATTGATGTCTTCTCTACCCTTTCTCCTACATTGATTGTCAGCCCATGTAAGAATGCTTTACCATTACCGATAAGGTCAATAAAGTCCTAACATATGCTGCATTCTACTCCAAATTACTATAGTGCACTGATACTGAAAGAATAAGTGATTGATAAATTATGTAAGCATATTACAAAGCATACATAACTAATACTCCACTCCAAAGTTTCTGTCTTTTGTTTTAAGCCTCATTCTCACAGTAATCTAGGTGATGAAAGCAACCTTAGGGACCTAAACATTCTTCCAAACTATGTTATACTAATTAACCTCTGGAGATTGAGGTTTTATTACTCTCAAATAAGATTGATTAGTGAAATCTCCTCTATTGTTTAGTAGCCAGTGAAAACTATCACTATAAGTGGAATTAGGAGCATAATCTGGTAAGAAAGCACTAATTATTTCACTTCCCCTGAATTCCAAATACGAAATGTTGACCCCCATGAAAATTCCCTTCATTAACATAAGCATAATAGTTATGGCAAGAAGACATGAGAAGAAAATGAGGGCATTTTCAGTATATGGCTAAAATGA
>JAOQMS010042834.1:0-12929 GCA_027563885.1 Erythroxylum longipes
ATAAGCTCACGTTTTATGACCTCTGAGTTGGACTCTGGAAACGGGGTCCAACAGTTGTGGTATCAGAGCAAGCAGGAATTAGACTCCGAAAATGGGGTCTAACATAGTCGATGAGAATAGGATTGTTCAATGTTGATATTTGTATACTCACCTTCGGGATATTTTGTCTTTGATATTAATGAAATTTGATTGTCGTGTTTTTATTGGATTATTTGTGATTTAATTTCTGCACTTTATAATTTGGTAACAAACTAAGAAGGTGAACCGAGTGAAAATCATTAAATTGGGCTAACGAGAGTAAGGTAATTTAATAGATCAATAATTGAATCAAACAGGTAAATTTGTGTAACGAGAGATCGTGCATAGGTTTTCGGTAGTTTTTTGGACAACTTAAGATCTAATTTAGGGTTGGGATAAATTGTGAATCGAGATGTTGCAATTTCTCACAATCTGATTAGGGTTAATAATTAAGGTTAATGATTATAACTCGAGAGAGAGTAATCAACCGTAGGACTGTCTAGAACCGGTAATTCAATAAACTCATAATCAATTAGGTTTTCATTATGGTCAGATAAAAATCTCATTCCTCTCAATTGGTAGTTTTTTAGGTCGTTTTGTGATTGAGTGTTGCATCTACTATCTTGTTTATAATTTTGAATTTGATTATTGGAATTAATTGCGTGATTAAATAATTTCTTGTTTTAGTTTTGTTCATTTTAAGTTATTGCAATTTGTTTTTGGCCTTCGATTTTAGAATTAGATTAACCCTCCTCGTGGGATCGATATTTTAGGTACTACGCAAATGACTTGTGTACTTGCGGAATATCGAGGTTAATTATTAAAGCTTTTTCATATTAGAAACCTGCAATCAGTGGGTGTATATTTATTTATTTATATATACATATATATCAGCTCAACTCTTTTTATTTTTATAGGCTAGGTTCGGTTTTTGTTGCTTCAGAAAATATCTTACTTTTAGTACATTATTTAACTCACATTTTCGAATACATAATAATCAATTATAGTTAAAGAAAACATGTAAGTGAAGGCAAATCTTAATAACAATTACAACTTTGTGTTGAAAATTATTATTTAGATATGTGTAAGTGTATTGATAATGGATATTAAAATATTAGCTTAAAAATATATATTTATCATAGATCAAAAGATACTCTTTCTGAGAAAAATGAGAACTTCGTTCATTAAAAACTGGATATTATGATGAATATCTTAAATTTTTAACTATAAAATCAAGATGCTGTAGTTAAATTGATAAATAAACAAATACCAATGAAACAACTTTGAATCAAAGTTATTAAATTTTGACTCTAGTTAGTTTTATAGCAAATAATTCCTAAAAAATCTCTAGAATTTATTTATATCTAGTTAAAATGACTCACAAATATTCGCAAATGAAATTATTTGTGGATTAGCACATAAAAGTAATTGAATTTAATCTCATGAAAACTATTTTTTGTTAATATCAACATGTTTTGGGCTAAATGCTAACTAGACAATATAAATCATTAACTTTAGAATTGCATATAACTAAATAAACTAATTTATAACTGCAAATTAAATCTTTGTGCTAAAATATTTATATTTAATGTTAAGTAATTAAACTTATAGTCAACAATACAAATTTTTAGCATATAATTAATATAAAAATATATTTAAAAATATTAAACAATATTCATGAATAACATTAAGTCTATATCAAGAAAATTAAGAAATGGTAAAGTTTACTTCATAATAATTTTTGTGAGTATTTAACTTTACGATGTATAATTATTGATTAACAGTCAGTCTGGGTTATGTGAAGGGTAACATATAGTTTGGATCATAACAAATATCTTATAAATGATGTTTTATATTTTGTAATATTAGTAAGTTAATTTTTCAAACATTTAAACAAAAAGTCAAGATTAAGTTCAATGGATGATCAAAGTGGATCAAAGTATCAAAATGAGCAAAGTAGATCACTGAATGTAATATACGAGAGTTTCAAGGTGATTCAAGTCAAGTAGACTAATAATAAGAAAGAATGAAATTTGTTCTATAGGTAACAATTATTATAATCTTTCTTCTAACTTGATATTGGTCCTTTCAATGAATTAGGAACTTAATAATTATTTGATATTTTATATTTAGCTCATATTATATATGCTTTTTTCATAACCAAGAGGAAATTTTATAGCTCTAAAGAAAATCTTTCTTGATAGATCAAATAATTTTAGTGAGCTATTAAAATAATTTTGGATCAAGTTTTTCCAAATAAGTAAATTTATTCTTTGAAAGAATTTGCAATTTTTTTTAAATTTTAGTTTAAGAAGTTTAGTCAACCAATATAGTGATTTTGGTGACCAGTGTTATGGTTTCAAGGTGTTTTAGACATTATCTACATATACTAGTCAACTAGGGTTCCTAAAAACATTAAATCTGGTATCAAGAGTTTGTATGACCACACTTATAGCTACATTGATTGACTAGTATGGCCTATTGGTAAATCAATATAATAGAGTGGTCAACTAGTGCTCTTGTAACTTGACATTATAACAACTAATTTTTATTTTTAACAAATACTTTGACTTTTTTTTAGTATAAATATATCACATATGAGTTATGAGAAGGGTCTAGGACACCAGATGGAGCCTTAGAAAACTTTTGATAGAATTTTATTAATTTTTGTGTGTGCATGCATGTGCATAACATGAACCTTTAATGGATTGTGTGATTAAGAAAGGAGTTCGTATTTGAATGAGTGATGTTTATTAAGAGAAAAATTGTATTACTTAGGATTTCCTTACAATTGTGCAAAAAAGATTGTAAAAATGTTTCTCTTTACTTTTGAAGGAAGACATGCATGAATAGAGATTAGAGACTAAACATAAGTCAAAGATTAACTAGTCAAACTATTATAAATAAATTTTGTGTCTATTTTCTAGTTTTCATTTATTATTCTTATAATCGTTTTATAATTATTTTATATGAATTATCTTAAGTATTGACTGTAGTAAACAATGCATTCAATAATTTTCAATTAGGATAAAAAGTGAATATACATAATTTATCCCTCCTCTCATATGTCATCGGGAGATCAACAGTCACATATAGCAACATTAATTTAAAAAATCACTATAAGACAATTACTAATTAGCGATGAAAAATTATCGACGGAAACGAACCCGTAGCAAATTACTGACGGAAAATCATGTTCCGTCAGTAACATTGTTAGGAAAATTTTCTTTTTACAGCAAAAAAAAAAATCCATTGGTAAATATGGAGGGAAATCGGTAAATTCCATCTGTAAATTATAAAGGTAAAGGTCATTGTTTGCTTTGGCTTTAACATTTTTAATAAAAGAAAAACAACATCGTTTGGTTTAACACTGAACGATGTCGTTTTTGTTTAACCTAAAACTACCGCAACCCCTCTTCCCCCTCCTCCATTGCACTTGGCTATTTTCTTTCTCTTCTATCATCATCATCCTCGCCCTCCTTTCTGTGTCTACCAAGGCCCCACCGTTCTCGTCATCCCACCATGCGTTCTTATCGTGCCAGCATCCCAGAACCCTCATCTCTTTCGCTATCGAAGCCGCCCTCCTCTGTCTCTCGTGCTAACTGGTGATACGCCAATTGGTTCTCACTTTTCTTGTTACATATGCTTTGTGACGTCACTTAGGGAGATCAATAATTTTTTTGGTTATTACACAATGTCAATATTCTAAGCATTTTTATCTGGAAAAGGTTTCCTGAGTAAATTAAAAATTGCTTAACATAGATTCTTTTATTATGTATAATAAAGGACAATGATCTCCTAAGTTGGTTCCATCTCTGTTTTGCTTTTTCTTGTTGTCAGCAGCTTCGTTTTTGAGACCCCTTTTTTTCGCTTAATGATAATTGCTGAAATGCAAAATGATTCAAGGCTTATAATGTTTATGTGCTACGATGAATTTCGAGATGAAAGCTCTTTTTCTTTATTAATTAAAAATAATACCTCTTTGGTCTTTTTTTCTCCTAGATCTTGATTTCTTGCTTAACCTATATGCTTGTTGGTTTTGCCAACTAATTGGCCAAAGACACAAACCATTGTTGTTGATATAATGAAAATTTCTAATTTTCAACGAATTACAAGTCTTCAGTTTTGGTTTTTTTGATATATCATTTTTAGTCATTTTCAAGTTTTTCATAAACATGTACCTTTTGTTGTTTGAAATACATGATATTTACCATTACTAATCATCAAATTCTTACTAACAACGTATTATATCTACAAACTTTTTAAGTGCTTTTGCTTCAAATTGAAAGAACTTTAATGTACGTGAAGAAGTTATGATGTTTGCCCTCATAGCTTATCCAATCTGAAACTTTGTTGAAATTTGTCTTATTTTAGTGATGTCTTATTTTCAAGATTCTATATAAAAACCTTAACAATATTCATCTAAACAAATTTTTTTGTGATGCACCTTGCGGAACCTTTGTTGAACTGTTGATCTTAGCCAACAAAACCATTTTTTTCTAAAAGGAAAAGACATTCTAAATTGAGACAGATATGAACATAAAATAGGGTAAGTTGTCAAGACTTGATAATATACCTTTGTTATTCAACTTATTTATTCCTTGTTTCTCTAATCTTATGATGTATCAAGAATATATCAGACAATCACTTGTCAGGAACTTATCAAGCTTGTGATTTAAAAGGTAAAGCTTTTAACTTTGAAGAACAATATGATGCATATCATATAATCAACAAACAATGCATGATTTTATTAAATAAATATATAAACAATGGAGGACATATTCAAGATCACTAAACAAGTTACGTACCTTAAACTACCCTCTTGAACGAACATTTACTTTTAATTTTATTTCTAATAGTTCAGTTACACGGTTATATTGAGTTAGGAGTTATACTTTCTTGTGAGTTTGTTAATATTAATCATGTTTATTGTCATTCTCTTTTGCTAGGATTCGCTGTTACAACCCTGATACACGATCTAAAAACTACTGCAATTTAAGAAGAAAAAGTGAGGTGAGAAATTCAAAGTCATCGATAACTTCATTAAGTGGCTCATATTTTATAGTTTAATTATCCACGTGCTTAAATCCTATTAGTCACTTGAAAAGAAATAAATTTTAAATAAAATAATATTTTTTAATGTTTATATTGATGAATCATCAAATAAAAGAAAAACAATTGAAAGGCATCATTTGAGTTTTAGGGCTTCTCTCTCTCTCTCTACCTATTGACAATTTAGCTTTGTCCTATCTTAAACATTGTATAAAAGAAGGAAACAAAGCTGAGAAAGAGACAAATAAAATCAAGTTTTATCAAAAGTTTATCTTGATTAGAATCTTAAAATAATTCATCCATTTTTATTAAGGTTTAAAGTATGTTATTTACTCTAACGAAAATTATTAAAATTTAAAATCTAGAGAATTACAAATTTAAAAGTTTACATGATAAAGCATTACCTATTCTAAACTTATATTTTGTTCCACATTTTACTTTTTACTTTTTGTGATTTTATATTTATATTTTATTTTTTAAATATAAAAACTTAGTTGGTTATTAATAATAATATCGTTGAGAAATAGAATCTAAAAAATAATTTTATTTCTAAAATTTTCTATTATTGTTAAGATATATTTAACATGAACTTAAGCTTGGAAATTTTTTAAAATTTTCTATTATAGTTAAGATATATTTAATATGAACTCAGGCTTGGAAATATTCTTTATAAATAATTTTTACAAAATAATTTAAATTTCAAAGTATTTTTAAAAATTTTGAAATATTTTACAAAGAATACTTATGATGGTCATAACTTTTTATCAGTACTTAATATTAAGCAACTCAAAAATATTTAACTAATAAGTAATGAAATTATGTTATTATTAAAACGAAAATAGAAAATCAAAATCATCTTTTTTCTATTTTCATAAATAACAAGAAACTAAAAATAAAATAAGACACAAAATCTTAAAGAACTTTTCCTTTCGCTCATATTTTTGTGTGCTTTTCATGAATTTATTTCTTAAATGAAAATTTTTTGTAGTTGTTAATGTCACTGTATTTATAATTTTAGAAAATTATTAATAATAACTATACTATACTATACAATAATTATAGATAAATCATTTTTTTAAATATCTGAATAACTAATTTTATATTATGTGATAGTCAGTAAATTAACTTTTAATAATAACAAATAAAAAAGAACTAATTACATTTTTATATAGCAAGCAACACTGTATTCTTACTAATGAATAATTTTTAAGTTTATTTTATATCTAAAATGATTATTTATTCTATTTTAAATAATAAATTATAAATATTAGTAATTACCTTTTATATTGCTAGCAACTATAATTTATATTTTGAAATTCTTACTAGTTTCAAAACTTAAATAAAATGCTAATTTTTTATTTGCCATATAGTATCTATTAATAAATTTTACAATAATTTTATCATATTTTATTAAAAATGTTTAAATTAAATTAAATTAAATTTAAAATATTATTTTGAAAATAATTTTTATTGTAATAATTTTGTTGTTAATAATTTCTAATTCAAAATAATTTGTGTGTTTATACATTTTAAAATATAATGAAATATGTATAGTTGAGTAATTAAATAATAATATTCATAAATTATTAGCAATTAATAATAAATAATAATAATATAATATATGTGTAATGAATAAAATTTAGGTTTGAAAAACAAAAAATAGAAAATCAAAGGCCCACGTTATTTTCTTAACTACGAAAGTTTAAAAAATAAAAACAAAATGTAAGACTATGAATTTATGCATTACTATGATTTTTTTTCGGATGTTTGGACTCTATTATATATGATGTTTTGAAGTTTATAAAGATTTTGATTATTTTCTAAAAATGATTATGATGTTGGGAGGTTTAGAATTGATTAATTGTGAGCATAATGAAGAATAGACTAATTTTGGTTGAGGTTAGAGTTTATACATTTTTGCATTAGTTTTGGAGATTTATTAAGAATATTAATTAACTAAAACTCCATTTGATCTAACAATGTAGGAGTATTTCAAAAATTCTAAGCTATTGGTTAACTGAACTAAGCTTTTAAAGGCAAAATCAACTTATTGAATTTAAAAATTGATTGATCGAATTGAAATTTTGGAGATATCAGTTGATCGAAGTAGTCATGGAATCATTTTTAAAAGGAAATTTTAAAGACTTAGTCAACGATTTATAAAAAGGAACATATGAAAGATGAGATGAGAGAACATCCAGAGAAATGATGGGAGGTATAGAAGAAACAAATTCTAAGAGGAAAAACATTTTCTAGTAGTTATATATCATCATTAGTAGAAAATTATGTAGCAACTGATAAATTTTTCATAATAAAAAGAGTTTAAGGTATGATTCTTATAAAAAAAACAAGTTGTGTATATCAATTAGGGTAGTTAGAATTTGCGTTTTCCCTACTTTTGAGTTCTTGAATGCAATTTATATGATTTATTGCATTTTACATAAGTTGTTTAATTATGGAGGATTACGTATGCTTAATTGTTGTAAAGTGGTGTGATTGTTGACATATAATTATGGTACATGTGTTATGTTTAGGGTGTTCTAGAGGTAGTATTCATACATTTTAAATTATATGTAGGTTTCACATTACATTGGTGTTAATGTCTTATGAGTTTTATATTATTGTGATTAATGATTGCATTAATTATTATGTTTCAAAAGATATGAGGTAGAGTGAGTTAGCTCAAAGTTTGGTATTAATGATTTTGATGATAACTATATAATATTTCAAAATTCAAAATGGAGTTATTTCCTTCTATAGGTAACGATACCATTTAAGGCATAATAAACCCTAAGACAGTATATAGGCTGGAAACCTGTGATGCAGCTCCCGCGAGGCTTATCGGTAAAAAATTACACGAGCTTAAGAGTCACAGCAAGAACTTGCTTTCTTGATTCATATGGTGTAACAATGCCACATAACATATTATTGAAATCAATTGTAGGTGATTAATTTAAACATAAATCCTTCAACTTTAATATGATTAATTCAAACTTAGGATTAACATAAGAAATTCATAGGTTTAATAGACATGACAGTTCTTTGCATAATAAACCCTTAGGACAATATATATGCCAGAAACCCTTGATGTAGCTCCCGTGAGACTTATCAGTGAAAATTTCCACAATCCTAAAAGTCGCAGCGAGAACTTGCTTTCTTGATTCACAAGTGTAAACAAAACCACGTACTATAGTATTAAAATCAATCATAGGTGATTAATTGAATTGATTAATAGTTAGGCGATGTTATGGAAGGTAAAGGTTAAATGTTCTGTAAAATTAAAGGATATGAAGGATACTAACTATGAAATCATTTTTTTAAAATTAAGATAGATCTTGGATGTATAAACGATTAAAACCTAATGGTTTCATTAATCCTAAGTATGTTAAGGGAGTTGAAGATTTTATTCATTATGCATGTTCTCAACCTACATATATGGATGGCCCAATGATCAGATGTCCATGTAAAAAATACAAACATACTCGTTTCCTTCCTATTGATGAAGTGAATGGCCATTTATTGAGAAAAGGGTTTGTTCAAAATTATTTTGAGTGGACATAATATGGGGAGCCATCGATTTGTTGCACCTCAAGGGGTAATAAATTAAACTCGTCAGTAAATGTGGATGAGTTTGAAGGGGGATTGGATTTAGAACAAATTGTAATAGCCCTAGATCAGTCACTCATAGATATTGTCTGCTTTAGGCCTTGGCCCAGCTAAGCCCTCACAGTTTTGCTCTTCCCACACCCTTGCTCTAGAAAACTCATCTTTGAGGGAGAGGTATCCATACCTTTATAAGGCGTACTTTGTTCCCCTCTCTAACCGATATAGGATCTCACATTCCACCCCCTTGGAGGCCTAACGTCCTACGTTGGCATATCGGTCCAGGTACTGGCTCTGATACAATATGCAAAATCACATTCAAAGAAAAACACATAACCCTCCCCACACTTGAACAACACATTGAGGATTGGAATTGATTTAATTTTGAATAGAGTCTATTAGGTTGTGAAGAATCATTAGCTCGCAAAATTAGTGAATTGAGGTCTTTGGTTAAATATGCAACTTAATTAGGATTTGGTGTTTGTTTGTCACCCTCTAAACTGTCACATTCATTCATAATTTGTGGCCTTTCAACTTAAGTAGCTTTGCCAGCATTTTTTTCATAGAAACAAGTAGCTAAAGCAACAAGGTAGGCAATAAAAAATGTTTGTTAATTTTAAATAAATAACTATTCCCCTGGCCTTCGGGTTATGAATAGAGCTAGTAGCCAGTTGAGAACGTGATGTAGCTAAATAACCAGAAAGACACGCATCAAAAATTTATACCTTCGTATAAAAAGGCTATAATGATGTTCCAACCAAGCAAATTAATAAAAAACATGACTTAGTTGAGTAACCGGATCCATGTTCAAAAAAAAGTAAATAAAAAAGTGTTTTCAAATAAAAACCTAACGAACTTGTAATAACTTGAATTTTTATGAAAACATACTTAGGAGTAGTTATAAAGTCTGAATGACCAAAGAATTATTAATGCATGTGTGCAATTAAAAAGGGCAAACAATTTAACACTTGAGTCTAGATTAATATATATATTTAGTTCAAAGACCCAATACACGGATTTTGCTTATTATTGATTTGAAATGACTCGAATAATTGCGTCTAAAATTAAATTTATTTCATGAAGTTGAAGCCATTGTCTCATTACTGCATTGTGTGTTGTATGAATTTTTCTGTGGTTGTTGTTTTGTTTGCTTAAGGACAAGCCAACGTTTAAGTGTGAGGATGTTAATAAGTGTGAATTGCATCATGTTTTAGGGCTTAGTTTAATAGGTATTTAATTGTTAACTTAATCATTTAGTATGTGTTTAGGTTAGAATTGTGTTAGTTTGTTAATTAATTGTGTTTAAGTGTTTTTATGGGTTAGTACAAGTCTTTAAGCTTAATAATTATGTCTTTGAGGTACCTTGATGTGTTTGTTAGTGTTTCAGGGTCAACATCAAAGAACGAAGAAGTTTTGGAGACACTCGGGTAGAAGCTCTAGAGTAAGCCCACGATCGTGGCCCATATGTCACGATCGTGATAAAAGCCCAAGACACGGCCCACGATGGTGGCCTGCTTGCCATGATTGTGGTAGAAGGCTTAGATGTGGCCTAAGAACATGGCCTACGTTAGGCAAACGTACATACACTCAAAAACATCAAGTTTCGAGGGAGTTTTTGAACCTTTTTGGACCCCGAAAAAACCCTAGTGCCGCCCATAACACAAAAGGTATATAAGAAATAATACAAAGAAGATGAGGAGCTTTACATTCAGCCACTCTTGAAAACCTTAAAGGGAGACAAAAAGAAGAGAGAGAAGAAGAAGAGGAAGGAGGAAGAAGAAATGGATCCCGATGCCCCTACTCCCTGGATCAGTGGTATCCTGATGCCGCTGCCTTCCTGATTTCTCCAACCTAAGTTCCAATTTTTCTTCATTTCCTTTTTCATTGAAATGTATAAAGTTGAGATGGATTGTATGGAAATGGATTTCGAGTTGTTGATAATGTTCTAAACTCTCCTTCTGGATTTTACTTTGAGTTAATGTTGATTTAGTTATTTTTGTGTTTATTGGTTTGGGTGTTGTGATTGATTAATGTATTTACAATTGTTGGTAACAAACTTAGAGGGTGAACTGGATAAAAAATGATTAGATTAGATTAGATTAATGAGAGTTAGGCGATCTAATGACCACTTAATCAATCTAGTCCGTAATTTCATGAAGAGAGATCCCATGCGAGACCCAATTGTTTATTAGAGAGCTTTAGAACTAATTAGAATTATGGGTAATTTATGAATTAAGAGATTACATGTTTCATAATTCAATTAAGGTTTACAATTTAGGGTTTAATAGTTATAACTCAAGAGAGAGTAATCAACCCTACGACCTTTTAGAGCTGACACCTCGTAAACATATAAATGGCTAGATTAGCATTAATGATAGGTAAAACTCCCTCTCTCATAACTTGATTAACTCCTTTGATGGATTTCCATTATGACCTGTGTGATTGCTGAGTTTAATTATGTTTTGTTGAAATTTTTATATTATAATTCTTGAATCAATTTCTCGTATTTACTTTCCATATTCACTTGTGTAATTTGTATTTCTTTTTATTCTTTTATATAAGCCTTAGATGACTTAGAATTAGGCTAGTATCCTCCTCGTGGGATCAACCCTTCAATACTATAAAGTATGACCCATGCGCTTGCAGCTATTGAGGGTTTTATAAATTGTAAAACTTACTCAACAGTGTTTCCTTTGATTAGTTTTATAGGTTGCACAACAATGTTAAACTACTATCTCCTACTTCTTAGCTTCTTTATACACTTGTTTGAGGTTCAATAGGGTTATGTGTTTTGCTTTGAATGTGATTTTGCATATTGTATGATAGTTGTTAGGTTGCATATTGTGAATTGTGTCAATGGCTTAGATGGATTAGAATTGATTTAATTTTAAATAGAGTCTATTAGGTTAGCTCACAAAATTAGTGAATTGGAGTCTTTGGTTAAATATGCAACTTAATTAGGATTTGGTGTTTGTTTGTCACCCTCTAAATTGTCACATTCATTCATAATTTGAGGCCTTTCAACTTAAGTATCTTTGCTAGTATTTTTTTTCATGGAAACAAGCAGCTAAAGCAACAAGGTAGGCAATAAAAAAATGTTTGTCAATTTTAAATAAATAACTATTCCGCTGGCCTTCGGGTTATGAATAAAGCTAATAGCCAGTTGAGAACATGATGTAGCTGAGTAATCGGATCAACACGTATCACAAATGTGTGCTTTCGCCTAAAAAGACTATAATAACATTCTAACCAAGAAGCTTAATAAAAACATGACTTAGTTGAGTAACCGAATCAACATTCATTACCAACATTTGCCTCCACGTAAAAATACTAAGTCCATGTTCACAAAAAAGTAAATAAAAAATGTGTTTTCGAATAAAAACCCACTAAACTTGTAATAGCTTGACTTTTCATGAAAACGTAATTAGGAGTAGTTACAGAGTCTGAATGACTAAAGAATTATTAATGCATGTGTCCAATTGAAAAGGGTAAACAATTTAACACTTGAATCTGGATAAATATTTATATTTAGCTCAAAGCCCTAAGATGCATATTTTGCATGTTAATGATTTGAAATGACTTGAATGGTTGTATTTAAAATTAAATTTATTTCATGAAGTTGAAGCCATTATCTCATTACTACATTCTGTACTGTGTGAATTTTTGTATGGTTGTTATTTTGTTTACATGAGGACAAGTAAATGTTTAAGTGTTGGGATGTCGATAAGTGGGATTTGCATCATGTTAGGGCTTAGTTTGATATGTATTTAATTGTTAACTTAATCATTTAGTATGTGTTTAGGTTAGAATTGTGTCAATTTGTTAATTAATTATGTTTAAGTGTTTGTATAGGTTAGTACAAGTCTTTGAGCTTAATTATTATGTATTTAAGGTACCTTTATGTGTTTGTTAGTGTCTCAGGTCAACATCAAAGAACGGAGAAGTTTCAGAGCCACTCGAGCTAAGATAACGACCCACGATCGTAGCACAATAGGCCACGATCGTGACAAAAGCATTGAATTCAGCCCACGACAGAAGCCTAGACACGACCACGATCGTGAAAAGGGCTCAGATGTGGCCCACGATGGTGGCCTACATCTGGCAAACAGACAGACACTAAAAAACATCAAGTTTTGAGGGAGTTTTTGGACCTTTTTGACTGAAAAATCCTAGGGCTGCCCAGAACACAAAAGGCATATAAGGAATAAGACAAAGAAGATGAGGAGCTTTACATTCAACCATTCTTGGAAACCCTA
>JAOQMS010042835.1:0-12927 GCA_027563885.1 Erythroxylum longipes
AAGGGATTTCGAGAGAAGATACTTCGAGATGCAGAAGAGAGTGATGTTGATAGGAGATAAACTCCACCCAGATAAAGCAAGAACACTAATAAAAGAAATTGAAGAGAAAGCAAGAACACTAATAAAAGAAATTGAAGAAAAAAGGGACACACAAGATTTAACGTGAAAAGCCCTTTAACGAATATGGGAAAAAACTACGGGCAAGAATAGAAAATTTTCCATTATAGAAAACAAAGATTACAAGAGGAAGATCTCATAATCTACACTAGGAATTAATACACAAGGTTATAGGAAAGAGATTTTAGGATATTGAAAAACCTTAAGCATATGCCTCCTTATATACCTTTAATGGAGGCATCTATTCTCACCCACTTCCAATGTGGGATAGAAAACCAACAATCTACCACTTGCAGATTTGATTGAGCACTAATCAATCTCCATACTGTTATTTCTATCTTGCTATTTCTCTATCGTATTTGTCTCTGCCAAGCCATACAAATATCTACACCATAAGAATCTATCGATGTTGATTGGCTTTGTTAGTGGATCCACTAGGTTCTCTTTTATGTGAATTTTCTGCATGTCCACACTTCTATCTTCCATCACTTCACGAATAAAGTGATATTGAACTCCTATATGTTTAGTTTTGGAATGAAAAGTTGGATTCTTTACAATATGTGAAACACTCTGACTATCACAATACAGAGGAATTTTCTCTTGTTGGTGCCCAAGATCCTCCAAACCCTTTTTATCTAGATTGATTCATTGTAAGCTTATGTAGCTGTCATATACTCAGCTTCTATTATAGATAGTGCTACAACATTCTGTAGTTTAGACACCCACCTCACAGCTCCTCCCGCAACTATAAACATATAACTTGTAGTGGATTTTATTCTATCAAGGTTGCTTGTAAAATCAGAATCAACATATCCTTTAATAATAAATTCAGATCCTTTATAACATAGAGCAGCATCTAAGACCCCTTTAATATACCTCAGGATCCTCTTTACATCTTATTAGTGTTCTCGACCAGGATTTGCCATGTAATGGCTAACCACTACCACTCCATATGCAATATTTGGTCTTGTGTAAGTCATAGAGAACTTTAAACTTCCCATAGTTGATGTATATGATACTTGAGACATCTCCTTGCTCTTTACTCCACTGCTAGGCTTTTTAATTGAGGA
Source organism: Erythroxylum longipes (assembly GCA_027563885.1). NCBI lineage: Eukaryota > Viridiplantae > Streptophyta > Magnoliopsida > Malpighiales > Erythroxylaceae > Erythroxylum > Erythroxylum longipes. The sequence goes on from JAOQMS010042835.1 coordinate 1,188, forward strand.
TAACTTAAAATTAACATGAAGAGGGGTAGAGATTGACTTACAATCTTGCATATTGAAGCGTAGCAAGATTTTCTTCAAGTAATTTTTCTGAAAAGCCAAATCTTCCTGTCTTTTCTGTCTCGGTAAATTTGCATCCCTAGAATCTTGTCTGCTGGTCCTAAATCTTTCATTTCAAACTCCCCTTTTAATTGGGCCTTCAAATCTTAAATACGATCTTTGTTCGGGCTTGTAACTAACATGTCGTCAACATACAACAATAATAAAATGAAATTATTATTACCAAACCTCTTGAAATATGCACAAGGGTTTGCATTAAATATGTTGAATCCATTACCAATTATGAAGGAATCAAATTTTTGTACCAACATCTAGGTGCATGTTTTAAATTGTATAAAGATTTGTTTAACCTGTAATCAAGTTCTCTTTCCCTGGTATTGATGCATGTAAATTTCTTCTTCAAAATCTCAACGAAGAAACATAGTCTTTACATCTAGCTACTCTAAATATAAATCAAATGTAGCACATGTAGCTAGGACAATCCGAATTATATTAAGATGAACTACAGGTAAATTTTTTTTTGTAAAGTCAATACCTTCTATTTGAGCATATACTTTTACCACCAACCTTGCCTGATACTGCTCCACCTGATCATCAATGTTACGTTTGATCTTGTACACCCATTTGTTGCTAATGGGTTTTCCCCCTTGTGGTGGTGGCACAAGCTTCCATGTCTTATTAATATGAAGAGCTTCTACTTCTTCCTACATTGCTACCATCCAAAGTGATGCATCTGAGCTATTTGTTGCTTCTTGGAATGTTGATGGTTCTCTATCTTCTGTTAGGAGATAATATGCAACATTTCCCTCGATAATATAATCAAACTGTCAGGTTGGGATTTTCTTTTCACGGGTTAACCGTCGAACTTATATATTTTCAAATTCAATCAGTTCTTGATTGGGGTTTTATTTTATGTAAGCTTTAATTATTAATCCTCGATAATTCGTAAGTGCACGACTTGTTAGTGTATTACCAAAGGTGTTAATCCCACGAGGAGGGAACTAATATAATCCTAAAATCTAAGGCTAGAAAAAAATAACAAAAATTCAAGATTCAATAAAAATAATACAAGAATTTAATTCAATCAATTAAATTAAGAATCAAACACGAAAATACTGATTACTAAGCAATTTGCAACACACCCAAGAATCAATCGAAGGAAATTACCAATTGAGAAAAAGGGAATTTTACCTATCCTTAGTGCTATCCTAACAAATTATGAATTGTTAGACTGTTGTTTCTAAACAATCATAGGGTTAATTACTCTCTCTCGAGTTATAACTATTAGCCCTAAATCATAAACCCTAATCAGATTATAGAGGTTGTAATCTCTCAATTCACAACCTATCCAAAACCCTAATTAGTTTTGAAGTTCTCTAATAAACTATCGGAAACCTATGCAAGATCTCTCTTCATATAAATTATCGATCTAATTCAATTCTAGTTTCTATTAAATCAACTAACTCTCGTTAGTCTAATTTAATCATTTTTCATTCGCTTTGCCCTCTCAATTTATCATTAAATTATGCAATTATATAATCAAACCATAACAATATCCAATAAACACATAAACAATCAAATTCTCATTAATTCAAGAATAACATTCCAAAGGCAATTTTAGAACATCATTGACATTTTAGATCTATCATCAACTGTTTATTTCAATTCTATACAATTCAGTTGCGTGTATATTTTTACCCTGCCACAGGCCACGATTGTGGCCTAGTATTTTCACCAATTTATGATTTTTTTCTTCTTTTGTCCTTCTACACATTCTCGAGATCATTTCCTAACTGTTTATAGCTCTTTCACCTCTTTTTTACTTACTTCCTTGATCATCTAACTCATGTCGAAGTCCTATGCCTTCCCGACCTTATTTGTAAATGAAATAACCTAACTACAGAATTCAAACTATCTAAACGTAAAAGAAAATAACATGGAATTAACAATCCATGGGTTGCCTCCCATGTAGCGCTTCTTTTAACGTCAGTAGCTCGAAGTTCTTCTTATGCTCAAGATGGTTCAAATGAATCATGCAATGGTAGCGCAGTCATCTATCTTACCATTTGCACATGAGCTACCATGCCCTGGGTTGTATCTTCCTTCTGCTTCTCCTTTCTTCGCTTTCTCCTCCGCAGTCGTTTCTTTGTAAATGCATTCCTAGGATCCTCAATATCTTCCCATTGTCCTCGAGGTTCAATTTCTTTGATGTTAGCTAGAATTAAGGGAGAGCTGTTGTCATTATTCGACATAGTGAAGGTTATTTGATGCTTTTCGACCCTCATAGTTAGTTCACCCCCATCAACGTCAATTATTGAGCGAACAGTAGCCAAGAATGGTCATCCAAAGACCATAGGAGTTTCCACATCTTCTTTAATATCCAATAAAAAGAAGTTTGTAGGGCAGGTAAATATATCAATCTCTACTTGCACATCCTTAATAATACTCTTCTATTGATGAAATGTTCTATCTGCCGTCTTCATTAGCATCTTAATGGGTTCTAACTCATCTAACTCCAATTTTTGACTAAAGGTATAAGGAATCATATTAATACTCCCTCCCAAATCTGTATATGGCTTGTCTATTTTAACTCCATTGATACTATAAGGAATGTAAAAATCCCCTAGGTCCTCTTTTTTCAATGCTATATTAGGGTTTTCTTCCACCATGCGCTCCTTAACTTTCTTCTTGATTGATTCCCTAAGTGTGAGCCTCATTTGTAGTTATTTCGTTATGTCCTCAACATTGTTTAATTCAGCCTCCTTACTTGAAATTGACTTCCGTTAAGCTAAAATAAGGAACAAAAATTAAGGTCGAGGTTCTTCGATTGGTTTAATTACGAGCTTACTTGGAAGGAATTCCATATTTGCTTGTCCTTTTCCATTGTCTTCATCTTCTTTTGTATGTTCGAGTTTCTTTTCTTAGGTCTAAGTTATGGCCATTATTTGTTCCTTTAGGTTAGATTCGGTATTGCATAGAAGGGTTCCTACATTTCAAGTTAAAATTGCCTATGTTAGTTGTCCTCCTTGGACCTCTAGATTGTGTATTAAAAAGGCGTGGTTCTTAGTGACTTGCTCGAACTTGCTTTTAAGCCTCTTATATGCATCCTCCATGCCTCCAATTTTATCTAAAATCCTATCTAACTTAGATTCCATTGAACTCGGTTTATCTTGATGGAAACCTAGTTATCCTTGGGGTCTAAATTGTCTTCTAGCATTGTTCATCCAAGAGAAGTTAGGGTGATTCTTCCACCCAAGGTTTTATATGTTAGAGTAAGGATTATTTCCCCCTCCTCGTCCATATTGAGCTCCCATATAACTAAGTTACTCTAGATCATTATCCTTTATCAAGAAGTAGTCTACCGTATCATGGTCTATCCATCCATAGAGTTCACACTTTAGTTGTAAGGCTTTTATCGAAGCTAAGGACAAAGCCTTCATGTTGTTGAGCTTTTGAGTTAAGTTGTCAATTTTTGCTTGCATCATCGTCATTTGATCAACAGCTATAACTCCTTTTTGTTCTCGGAAGGTAGTGGGTTGTCTACTCCACTCGTTCATCCATAGGCAGCTGTTACTTATCATCTCCTCTATCAGCTCTTCTGCTTCATCTACTGTCTTTCTCATCAATGATCTTTTTGAAGCTGCATCAATCGTGTCTCTCATAGTGGGGTTACTCCATTATAGAACTCCTTAGGTAAGTTATAGTGTGGGCATTTTCGTTGCAAGCCCTTATATCATTTCCACGCTTTATAAATCGATTCTCTGTCACTTTCTGGAAGTTGGTAATCTCCTTGATAATCTTCACGGTCTTGGTAAGGGGAAAATGCTTGTCTAAAAAGGCACGAACTAGTTGATCCCAAGTGGTGACATTGACTAGGTTGAGGGAGTGGTACCAGGCCTTTGCTCTATCTCTTAGGGTAAAAGGAAAAAGCCTAATTTTTATCGTATCCTCCGACATCTGATGGTATCGAAAGGTATCGCAAATTCAAGGAAATTTACTATTTGTGCATTGGGATCTTCAGTCGTTAGTCCATAGAATTGCATATTCTGTTGAAGCATGTTTAGGAGGACTGGTTTAATTTCAAAAGAGGCTGCTTGTATAGGTGGCCTAGATACTCCTTAGTTAGCTGCATTGAGCCTTGGCCTCATGAAATCTATAAAGGTTCTTTGTTGACGTCCTTGGTTTGATCTGTGTCCAGATCTTGTTGAAATTCTTTGGTCATTATTGCTTTTGAGATATCTTCTTCTTCTTCACACTGAGATTTCCTAATTGATTATTATAATCGAGTGATATCTAGCTCTAAGATTTCAGCTGCATGACTTGAACTTCTCGTAACTCTTGTGTTCATGCAAGAGCATGGATTCACAATTAGAAAGAAAGAACATAAACTAAAAACTAACTAAAACGCCTCTGATTAAAGAACTAAACTAATCGCCTCCTCGGCAATGCACCAAAAACTTGATTGGGGTTTTTGTATGTAAGTTTTAATTATTAACCCTCAATAATCCGCAAGTACATAGTTCGTTAGCGTAGTACTAAAGGTGTCGATTCTACGAGGAGGGAACTAATTTAATCCTACAAATTAAAGCCAAAACAAATAAAATAAATTTAAGATGCAATGAAACTAATACGAGAATTTAATTCAATCAATCAAATTAATAATCAAACATGAAAATACTAATTACTAAGCAATTTGCAACACACCTAAGAATCAACCAAAGGAAATTACCAATTGAGAGAAATGGAATTTTACCTATCCTTAATGCTAACCTAATTGATTATGAATTATTGGATTGTTGGTTCTAGACTATCTCTCTCGAGTTATAACCATTAACCCTAGATTATAAACCCTAATCAGATTATGGAGGTTATAATCTCTTAATTCACAACCTACCCAAAACCCTAATTAGTTCTAAAGTTCTCTAATAAATTATCAAAAACCTATGCAAGATCTCTCTTCACACAAATTATCGATCTGACTCAATTTTAGTTTCTATTAAATCATCTAACTCTCGTTAGTCCAGTTTAATCGTTTTTCATTCGATTCACCCTCTCATTTTATCATCAAACTATGTAATCGTAGAATTAAACCATAACAATATCCAATAAACACATAAACAATTAGATTCTCATTAATTTAAGAATAAAATTCTGAAGGTGAGTTTAGAACATTCTCGACATTCTAGATCTATCATCAACTGTTCAGTCTAATTCTATATAATAATAAAACTAAAGAATAAGAAATACAATCTAAAATGGATTATGGGAGGCAACGACATCGAGAAACCTCCTGATCTGGGAAGTACTTCGAGTTAGCTTCTTCTCCTTTTCTCTCTTCCTTCTTCTCTTCCTCTATCTCTCGATGATCTCTCTCTAGGGTTTCTCAAGGTGGCTGATGTAAAAGCCCTTTCTCTGCCTCTTACTCTTCTTTTTATATTCTCTGTTTTGGGTAACCTTAGGGTTTTTTTGGGATTCTAAAGGTCCAAAAAATCTCTCGAAACTTGACGTTCTTGAGTGTTTACGTGTCTGCCTGACACAAGCCATGATCATGGGCCATTACCTAGGCTTCCATCACAATCGTGGCCAAATATAGTGCTTATGTCACAATCATGGCCTGACATGCCACGATCGTGGGCTGTTGTTTCAACCTGAATGTCTCCGAAACTCCTCCCTTCTTCGATGTTGACCTTAAAACACTAGTAAACACATCAAAGTATCTCAAAAACATAGTATTCAACCTCAAAGACTTGTACTAACCATAAAACACTTAAAACATAAATAATTAACAAACTAACACAATTCTAACCTAAGCACATACTAAATGATTAAATTTAACGGCTAAACACCTATCAAACTATGCCCTAAAACACGATGCAATTTACACTTATCAGTTATTACTTCTCGTAATCTAATATAGCTTCAGTAGAATATTTTTGTTCAATATTTCTTTCTTCCTAAATTGTTACAACTTCGAAATTTTCTTTAGATGTGCTATTTTGATTTTTTCTTGTAGTTTATCTTTTACAAATATGACATCTTTTCTAATGACGAGCTTATGGATAGTGGGATCCATATTTTCTAGATTTTGGATCTATTTTTGTGATACCTTGGGTATTATACATCACGAACATAGGACTTCCAATGTGTGTAATTGAGAATAGTCTGATGGTTTACTGTCTATCAGTGTCTTCAGATCAATCGATCTTACTAGTGATTATCACTACTTCTGCCTAGGAAGACTTTGTCATACTTGTAGTTCTCAACATGGCTTTAGTTCTTTCAATCAGATTTCTATTCATTCGCTCTACCACTCCATTTTATTAAGGAGTGTGAGGCATCATGAATTGAAGTTTAATGCCTTTTCGAATACAAAACTCAATGAACTCATGACCAGTATATTCTCCACCATTATCAGTCCTAAGACACTTGATTTTCTTCCCCGTCTCTAACTCAATTTGTGCTTTAAATGTTGTGAAGGTTGGAAATACATCTCCTTTTCTCTTAATAAGATACATCTAACATCTTTTGGAGTAATCATCAATAAAGGTCACAAATTACCTTGCTCTACCCAGAGACATAACTAGTGCTTGCCATACATTAGATTGTTCTAGAATATCTTTACTTCTAGAATTCGATGCATTAAATTTCAATCTATGCTTCTTACTTGTAACATAGTGCTCACAAAAAGGTAATGATACCTTCATGAGACCAGAGAGTAGTTTCTGCTCAGCAAGAATCTTCAATCCTTGTTTTGACATGTGGCCAAGTTTACAAAGCCACAATTTTGTTGCATTTTCTGCAGAACTAATGCAACCAATGCATTTGCTTCCATATACATCTCTCCTATAAGCTTGCACAAGTTTGCAGCTATCCTTTCTTCCTTTATTACTACAATCACTCCTTTGATCACCTTTATAACTCCATTTTGAATGTAGGTTTTGTAGCCAATTTCATCCAATTGTTCTAAAGACAAAAAATTCTTCTTCAAGTCCTTCATATGTTGCACATTTTGAATAGTGTGAACTGTACCATCATACATCTTCAACTTAATGTTTTGTTTTGCTTTGCTTTGCTTGGTAATGTTTGGGTTTAAGTAAGCTTTCGAGTTTACATATCTTGTTTATCAAAGATTCGTTTTAATGTATTATTTTATTCTGTTGATTCCTTAGTTGTTGTGTAATCGAAGGGGGATAACGAGACGAAAAGGAAAAATGGGAATATTTTGTTAATGCTCCATGACTGCAATTATTGAAAAATTGCTTGATCAAGCATAGTATTGCTGTTTTCAATGATTGTACTGTGAGATGTTGAACTTGTTATAGGGAAACAAATACTTTTAGTATACGTACTAGTTGGTAGCATTGTGATTTAGTCTCTGAATTCTAGTTTTATTTTTCTGAGTTAATTTTCCCTTATTAATGTCAATATTTTCTTAGCTACTGAACCCTTTGGCTTTTCTTGATAGCTTGCAGAAGTAATCAGATTTATTGCTTCTCTCATTTAAAACCAGAAGAGTAGCGATGTTAGTGATACATATTAAAAAAATTTCATATTCTAAATAACCTGGCTGTTGTGTGCCTCGGAGATTTTTCTTTTCTTGGATGGCATATATACCCAAAGTATATTAATGATTGCTGCCCAATACACCTGCAAATTGCAAGTGATCCTTAGTTTTATTTTATTTCTGAAAATTAATGTATAAATGTTAGAATGCTGAACTCTAAGAAGGTGAGCTTATTCATGGAGAGAACTTCAATCTTTTTGCTGTCATGTCTTCTCTAGAGGTGCTACTGAAATTAAATTATATTTAATGATTTATTTTCTTTCTTTAATGAGGAATGCATTATTTAGCATAGAGAAGAAAGGAAAGGAAAAAAACTTAGTATGATATCTTCTTACAGCTAGGTTTCCCAACACTTATGATTCCAAATTACAATGAAGAAGTTTTGCCATTCGTTTGTGCAGCACCTCAAAGTGTGGTCTTTTGCATACTTGATTTAAGAGCTTTTAACTTGCTATTTTAGTCTTGAATTATAAGTAATGCTAGTTACCTTGTTGAAAGAAAAATGCTTCTCTGGATTTGTCCCAATTTCCTAGTTTATCCATATGTGTGAAAACTCTAGTACCATTTTCTCTATGTCGAGCTTTTTAAGTTCCTTCCGAGATTTTGATCCTTTTACTTCCATTTCTTTTATTTTTTTGTTTTATTTTCCTTGTTCATTCTAGATTATGGACCCAAAGATGGATTCTAGAATTGTTAGTAGATACTACTCTATTGATGAAGCAATTGAAGATGGTGCTACTTTAGTTCCTATTAGCTGTGATAAAACAGAGGATGTCCAATGCATCATTGATATCATGGATCATCTTTTAGCATGTGAAGTACTTTGTAATCAGTTGATATCATGCTTACCAGCTATTCATTATGCTGCTTATTATGAAATGCTGGACTCGTAGTGACCCCTCAAGGTACCTTGGAAAGATTATTCTGGTTTCCTGTCTCAGGAAATGCAAAATATTTAGTGAAAAGATCGTTTTGGCTATGCTTATACCTCATTCTTTTGGGCATGCTTTTAATATATGTAGCACATCTTCTATTTGTTCTTTTAGTAACAAAGATTGTAAATATCATACGAGGTCTACGCTGCTTGTTTATTATACTTGCTCTAGCCTTTTGATTGTTTCACATTGTTTTCATTCTTATATTGTTTATAAAACTCGTTGGGCCTTGGCCGCAATGGCTGAATGTTTGGGATGATTAATAGATAAGAAAATTACTCATGAATTAATCTTTATTTACAAGTAACATGGCACAAGGGTCATTCATTGTCGCAAACAACTTTTTCATGTATCTTCTGTGACTCGAGAGGACATCATCACATACCTTACCACATTCTTATTGTAAAATCATTCGTGCAACCTGCAAGGCTATTGTTTTAGTTGTTTCTGATGCTTGTATGCATGAAGTAAAGTATTCTAATCACTCTTTTGGCCTCTTTTTATGTTAGATTCTTTAATTCAACTCTTTTCGAACTCCAATTGTAAGGTTGATTTCTTGATGTAAAATCTTGGTTATAATTCCATTGAAAATAAGATAGTCATGCTTTAAACTTTTTCTAAGTTAGCATTTGCTTTTACACGATGCATTATATTTTGGATTTCCATTTAACTTTTTGCTTGACAGGAACAAGATCTTTTCACAATGGCTTATGGCCTTCCTTGGAATAGGGATGGAGATGAGAAATGTTTATAATTGTTAAATGCTATTGAAGAAAATATATCTAGTCAATTGCGTGCTTATAAACATCTTCAACCAAACGAAGAGTAACAGAAGGTATTTTATTTTCACATTTTTATCTTTGAAGAATCATGAATATGAAAGATTTTGAAACAAGAAGCATAAACATATCACTAATGAACTGGTAAAATTAAAGTGATGACTTTAGTTGACTGACTTTGTAAATGATGAATGGAACTTAAATATATTAGGGGATACCAAAATCTCTCTTGACAATATCCTCTAACGTGATAAACGAATGCTTCATTGCTTCTTAAATTCATCTGATGGAGGAATTGATCATAGTTGTTTACAAATACCATGCTTGTAATTTGAAGCTTAATGCAAAACTGCATCGGAATGTATATTTCGTTTACATAGTAACACATATAATACAAGAAAACATAATTTCCATTCTTCTACTTAAAACAAATTTGGCTGTTTGTATGATAAAAGTTCAGGGACTGGTGGAGATTCTGCTTTAAACTTATACACTGCTGAAAATGATATATAGGTTTTTTCATATGTTGCAGGTCAATTCTTACTAATGCAGAGACAAATTGTTCTAATTATTTAAAAGATTACTTATGGTCTATGTTGTCTTTTTATATCATCTAGCTAATACCAAATCTGCTTCAGGATTCCATCAAACTCCTTGATTTGAAGCAGATAACTCCTCAGAAAATGGATTGCTGCTTGGAATGTCGGCAACATGGTGGTCATTTTACAGATTCTTAGGTGATTCCATGTTCTGCCTCCTCTCAAGCCGCATTTGCCATCTATTTTACCACCATGATCATCACTCTATTTTTCCCTCCGATTTACTACTTCTTCCAATGTGACCCCTACTGGTAGTTCATCGACATTGGTGTGATCAAAGGAATTGGAGTGTTCACCATTGCAATACTGCTTTCTCCGTGCTCATCCACTGGAAAATACCATGCATTTCAGGCTCTACTCTTCTGTTCCATGGGTTCTTTGGTCTTTTCCTTTCAGTCCTTGCAGTGATTGTCAATTGGAGTAAACCTAATCGTGATACAATTCTAGCTTATGAATCAGCCATGGATTTGCTCTACTTGGCTGGCATTAGATTCAACATTAGCTGCATTAAGGAAAAATTGAAGCCCAGTTGGTTCAGGCTCTACTCTGTTGGATTATTTGTCATGGAGATCGTCAATTTGTTGTCACAAAATATCTCTGGTGGTCCTCGTTTAGTTTGAAGTTCAGCTAACATTCTTTTTAACCAAATTGCTTGACACATGTTAAAGTTGCTGCTCTTCTTGGAGCATTAAATTTCGATTCCTCTATAGAAATGTTTAGGCTACGTTTGAATCTGCGATGCGATGGGGATAAGTACTTATTCACTGCAGTTTTCGAACGCAGTCACATGTTTGGATTTGCAGTAAACAACTGGAGGTTGGAGAAGAGTGCAGTGCCACTGCATAAATCGATAAGCAAAAAGAGGGTTGTGGTGGAAAACTGCTTCTGTGGTAGAAATTTTACTTTCCATTAATAACCTTCACTACGAGTATTATTTTCCATTATACTCTTAATTAATATCACTAATAATATATTTTTATGAAATATTTTATTTACTAAATTTATTTTATTTATATATTTCTTATTTTAATTTAATATTTTATCATTTATAATTTTAAATTTATATGACTGATAATATATTTTTTAATTACTTATATAACAATTAATAGTTTATTAAATCAATGGACTTTTTAGTCATTTTATTTCTTTTCAGCAACCGCAACCGCAACTACATTTGCCAAACACCTATTTTCACGTTTCAGTAGTTACCAAAACAATAATTCCAAATACATAGAGAATAAGTACTTATCATTTCAGCAGGTTGATTTCAACAGGTTATCAACAGCTACTTCTCACCCAAACCAAGCCATAGTTTCAAATCTAATTATTGAGTGCGGTAAGAGGGAATAGTAATAAAAGGATGTACAAGGTGACAATTTTTAGCAATGTTTGGCATAATTAACCATATCAAAGTTGACATAATTTTTCATTACTATATATAGTTTTCACTTTTGTATATGGATTGGATTGCAAATATATCATTAATATTCATGGTTTTTGACTTTTGATTAATGAATTTCAAATATATTATTAAGACTTACATATATAATATGACAAATAATAAGGAATCATATGTAATTATAGAATATTATTTAATAAAACTTTAAATGCACTATTGTTTACACCGAAAAAATGGGTTCGGTCCATTTTTACTGTCTTGGGTCTAAAATCTGAAGCCCAAACAAAAGCCCATAGTTTGAAGTCCAGAGGAGACCCACTGACCTAGGCTATTGGAGTTCGGTGTCTAGCAGAAGGGGACGTAGTAGAGTTTGAATGGGAGTAGAAGACTGGACGCCCAAATTTAAA